>PVJD01013339.1:0-34547 GCA_004026545.1 Mormoops blainvillei
TCTGTGGGATTGTATCTGTTCAGGTCAAATTCTATAAAATGATTTTTAATGCAAGAATTTTAGTTAATAAATATTAACCTTTTATATATATGTGTGTATGTGTGTGTGTGTGTATATGTATATATATATATATTTCCTTTTAAATATCAGTCATATATTCTAGCTAAAAGACTTTAACACTCAGAGGCAACTTTTTTCTCCTCATATCTTGTATATCTTTGAACTACAGCATGTATGTTGTCTCTTTTCTAATTTATGTTTTCCAATAAAGCATAATGGATTTCTTATAATTTCTTAAGTAAAATTAATTCAATGTCCAAGCAACCTCCATAATACACCTGTAATAGAACAATTGTATTTCCGTACAACTTGTAAAAATTCATAAATAATTTGCCTATGATTATTAGTTGTTTTAAATTATTCTATAAAAATATTTTTTAAAATATGCCTTTGACGAGCATAATGTAATATGTAATGATTACAGTTCAGATAATCATGTTAGCTATGTTTTTCCTCAATGAGGCAACAAGACAGAAATTCATCAAACTAATTGGATCACTTACATGAAATCTCACATTTGAAAGTTTTCGTAGTTTGCTGTACATGAAATTTTAACTTTAAAAATAACGAGCCAAAGTTATCTACCAGGTACAACTACTACATTAGAAAATATACATTATAAACTGACAGGCATTCTGCAAAGTAGAAATAGAGTTAAATGAATTTGAAGGAGAAAATTTCTGGCATGAATTCCACATGCTCTCATGAGTAAACCACTTACATAAGCTACTACCATAAAATATAGTGTACTACATCCAAACCATATCCAATTTCCAAAGCAAAGTAAACACATTAAGCCATGAAAGAGTTAAATTGAAAAAAAAAATCTTACATGCTGTGCCAAATAGCGCCTGACACAAGTCATGTTCTTTCTCTCTCCCCCCCACCCACCTATCCCTGCTTCTCTTTGAACAATGAATGAAAAGTTTGATTCATTGCTCACACTGCCATTTTCACACCTTACCTGAAGCCAAGACTATCTCTACTATGGCCTCACAGCCCTCACTCCCACCATAGCAGAGAAAAGTAGACCATTTACAATTCGATATAGCAGACTTTTACAGAGCCAAGGTTGCTCTTTTCAGAGTCAGTTATTTTTTTCTAGAAAATTACAAGTTGTTAGACACAATATTAAAGCAAAAGAGAGACATATACAAGGCCTGTCCAGAAGGTATCCGGACATGCAATATGAAAAATAGAGACATTTATTGAAGAAGATACAAGATACAAGAAACATTGTACAGAGGGCAATGACACCTCAATCCCCTCTAAAGTAGGCACCTTGGGACCTCACACAGCTCTCCCAGTAGCCATCAGCTGCCCCATCATATCTCATCGGCAGCTTAAAATCTTTTCACTTTCAAAGGTGATTTTAGTTTCCTGAAAAGCCAGAAGTCACAGGGTACCAAATCTGGGCTGCAGTGGGGCTGAGTCACCTGGGTGATTTGATGTTCCTCCAAAATCTCCACACGATATGTGATGCATGAGCAGGGACATTGTCATGATGAAGCTGCCAATCACCGGTTGTCCATAGCTGCAGCCTTCTGAATCATCCGAATAGTTTCTGAGGAGGAATGTTCAAGCTTAATGCAAAATTTGATGTAGATTCACTGCTCTACTCACTCAGTCATTTTGAATGCCATGGTCACATAGTACACTTGCTCACTCAATGGCATCTACTACCCCCACTGACTAGTACAGTGAAGCCATCATTGTTCGCACATGCATATTCCAGTCCACTCTCCTGGGATGCCAGGGTACGCTGATGTCATGCAAACCATTCTTGTTAGATTAATAATGGCTGGACATTTTCCGGACAGACCTCGTATATTAAATAAATTAACATGAAATGGTATATAGCAGCATGAAAGAGATTCAGTAATCAAAAACCGTTCAAAAGTGTCACCACAGACAATAAAACTCAGGAAAATACATCACTCTGAGGTTCTTTCCATGGGATATAGATCATGCTCTTTTTCTCTATGAAGAAAAACTTTAAAACTGTGTGAAATCATGAAAGCAAAGTGATTAATAGGAGGCTATTTAAAACAAGAACTTGGACTAGGTTCATGTTAGTACTTTTCTCTAAATTGAGAATTCAATGATTTATATCTTGGCATGATACATAACTATTGAGTGAAATCATATTAATGAAAACAAGTAGTTTACCGATTTAGATTTTTGCTCTTGTCCATTCGACTACAGTTTACCAATTGCATTCATTATTTAAATTCATATCTTAGAAATCTTGCTTAAAAACATTTTAAAGCAAAAAAGTTAATACAAAATCTCTCTAAAATAGTAAATTAGCATTTATGAGAAAGTTATGTGAAATTATGTATAGTTCTTTAAAAATTTTCTTTTAATAAGTTAATGAATGAATTAGCACAGGTGGCATTCCCTGTTTTGAAAAAAAGAAAAACTGATAATCTCAAAATTTGTAACAAATTTTTGTATTTTATGCAAAGTAAATTATTATTAAACACCAATATAAACTAATCAAAATACATAAAATATTTTGAAAATATGTTCAGATAAAGGCACCCTCCTCTTCAAAAGGATTTTCCAGTGATATGTTATCCATAGGTTATTCAGTAAAATATTTGTTCCCTACCTAGGAATTATTTTACTGTGTCTTTACCATTGCACCTTTAAATATGTAATTCAATAACCTCCCAAACTTTCTCACCCTCTCAACTCTCTTCTTTATTTCTTAGTCTACTTATAGTCAACCAAGAAGATATCACTTCCTTTAGGGATCCTTCCGTAGCTCATCTTGTTTGGGTAAATGCCTTTCCTTCATGCTCCCTCTCTTATAGCTTTGATAACTGCCACACAATGCCATACTTGCCTACATATGCCTTCCTTAGTAATTACCACGTTCAATTTGCCCTCTCAGTCCTAATCAACACTTTGTCTTTGGCACATAACTGAGTACCTGATCTACTACTGATTTACTGAATAGATGAAGTCACTGGTTAATATAGCAATGCTCTACCTGAAAGATTATCAAGTGAGTAATAATTGACTGATTTCTGTTTTTTAAAATTGTATAAAGGATAAATATGAAAAGCAGTGTCTAGCCAGGAAGGGACAGAAGAATTTAAAGCCAACTCATAGAGAACACCATAGTCAATCCTGGAAATATTTCAGTTTTGACTGGTGTGAGCCCTGATCTCAGCATTAGTTCACATTAAAGCTCTCCCACTTGCACATCCATGCATTAATATATTGCTTTGAATTTATGCTTTGTTCTACAAATACTGATTTTTGCTTTGTAACTTTGCAAAAAAAGATTAAATTCAAAATACACTTAGTATAATTGTATTCCAAAGACTTGTACAAAGCAAATTTCAGAGCACTAGCACAAGATAGTCATCAGACAATAGAATTTGATGGTTATAGTCACTATCAATCAAAAGTAATAAAAGTGATTTCTAACTGAATAGCAAAATTTATGTTTTCATTATCTTTATGGTACACCTAAAATGACCATGCAATAAATTAATTCATTTTACTTTATGGGATAAACTGAATTTATTTCACACACCATCACTAGCAATTTCACTTTAATAGATTTATAAATTGCCAAATAACATTCCGGAAGATGTATTCAGAAATAAATTTACCACCTAAGGTTTTATATCTTCTACTGTCTTGCCAGGCCTATTATTGCTTAAATGTTTTATTTGTCCCTTTATTTTATAAAATTCTTTTATAATATATTAATTTATATAATTTAGCAATATATTTCCCATTATTATATATAATATATTCAAAAACACATAATGCTTATATAATTAAATTTTACTTCAGTTAAAACTACCTTGTGACTTTTTATATTTTGTTTTTTGTCTTGACAGGGGACTTGACTTTGGGTGGTGAACAACAATACAATATAGACATAACGTATTATAAAATTGTACACCTGAAACCTATATAATTTTATTAACTAATGTCACTCCAATAAATTCAATAAAAATTAAAAATATTTAAAACTACATTGATGATTTTATTAAAAGAACCTACACTGTGTTTTAAAGTAATTAACCTGTGAATTTGTGATTATCCACAAAAGTTATTTCAAATATTTTTAATCCAATCTTAAAACATTAACACCATATTGTTGTCTTGCAAACTTTTTAAAATTAATAACTGCTTCATATTTTTTTAATTCGCTGCTGTGAATCAAGGTCACTTTCTCAATCTGAGCTGTGCAATATATAAAGACCATATGTGGCTATTGAGCGTAGTTCAGATTGAGATGTGCTAAGTGTTAAGATTATATAGAATTTCGAAGACATTAAAAAATAAAGAACACCCTGGCTGGTGTGGCTCAGTGGATTGAGCGTTGGCCTGCGAACCAAAGGGTCACCAGGTTGATTCCCAGTGGAGGCACAATCCTGGGTTTTAAGCCAGGTCCCCAGTAGGGGGTGTGCGAGAAGCAATCACACATTGAGGTTTCTCTCCCTCTCTTTCTCGCTCCTCCTCTGCCTACAAATAAATAAATAAAACCTTTAAAAAAAAATAAAGAACAGTGTAAAACATCTCATTAATAATGGAATGAAAACATTTTAACAGATAAAACCAAATATATGTTTAATGTTAATTTACCTATTTTCACTTTTCACTAGAAAGTTTAAAATCACATACATGACTTCCATTTCTGATTAATATTAGATATACATTATATTTCTATTGAACAATGCTGTTCTAGCTTTTGATCAATTGACTTTCTGCACATATTTTTATAAATGTTCAGCTATTTTATTTTTGCCTGTAAAAACTTTCTAAAAATTCTCATTTCACTTTATTGATACAACCTAAAATTAGACCTCTTAAATTCTGCCTAATATTTTCGCTATTTGATTAGAAGACAGGGGCTATTGATTTTGCATGTGTGCATGACAGCATGTATCCATGTGAGAGAATTTTGAAATTTTAAAGTGCCAGTCCTCTTTTAGTGATATTACGTGAATTGTCTCATTTTAATCAAACAAGGTCCATTATTCCTATTTTACCAAGAACCTTGAGGAAGGTTGAATAAGTTGTCCAAACTTCATTTTTCTAAGTAAAATATTTTTTAATTGTGAAAACCTTTATGTTGCAATATATAATAAAGTAGCTATTTTGGGGGGAGGGAAGCTCAGTGTTATTAGACTCTTGAGCATTGTAAATTTCCATATTCAAAATATCCTTTTACTAAAACTATGGGTACTCAAATTATCCATAGTTTTATCAGATATTCCTTAGCTTGTTTTCGCATGAATCACTTAAGGCTAGGCTACTTTGATTTCACCCATTCTTATTTTATTTTATATAGACTTTTAGTTGATTCTAAACTAGAGGCAGAATTAAAAAGCACTGACCGGCTATAGTACTCAACCTGAAGATTCTTCTTTAAAAAGTTAGCAGTCTTTTGTTTTGTCTTGTTTGTTTTTATCTTAAAAAAAATCATTACTGTCTTTTATTTTGATGGTTGCTACCTTAGATAATTCATAAATATCCTCAGTTTAGAAGTTATTTTGTAGCTGAAGTGATTATTAGTTTTGCAGATAATATTAATCAACTATGTTTGAGAAAAGCCTAGAGTATCAATGTTATTTTCTCATAAGGTCACTGATCACATTTTGTCTCCATTAGCATGGACTTTTCTACAGGCAAGTTGGGGTCAACAGCTTCGATGTCATCCATATACAGAGACAATTTACAACTGTCTGTTGGGCATTTTCACGTACTCTTATTATAATATTGTCATGTAAATTGTACTATTAATATTACACAATCTATAATCCAAAATTTGCATAGAAAAACTATTCCCATTCTCCAATGAACATTCAATGCTGAAGTGATTTCTTTATTTGCCATTTTATTCTCTTTCACAATTCCTATCAGTTTATTAGTATTAGTATTAATATTATTATTATTTTAACGCTCAGTTGATGGTATTTTTTCTTATTGATTTTAGAGAGACAAGAAAGGGGGAGGAGAGAGAAGAGAGAGAGAGAGACAGAGAAACATGTATAGGTTGGCTCCCATATAGACCCTGAACAGGGATTAAACCCACAACTTTTTGGTGTATGGGATGATGCTCCAACCACCTGAGCAACCCAGCCACAGCCGATAGTTCATTATTAAAGAATCTGTAATGTGTTCCACTTTTCTTGTTTCACTTGTCACTGAGTTCATGGTCTCATTATCTCATATGTTTATGTTAATCCAGATGTTGTCTTCCAGTCATATCCTGTTCATGTGTGCTTTGTTTTTCTAAATGAAATATGGTTTGCATTAAAGAGTTATGTTTTGATATTTTCAAGAAGTAATACAACGGTTTCATTTTAAAGTGTCAGTATTTATAATATTTGGAAATTATGTATCTCTAAATTATTTAAAATAATAAGAAAAGTTAGATGGCCCAACAGTAAATGAGTGGATAAAAAAACTGTGGTACATTTACACAATGGAATACTATGCAGCAGAAAGAAAGAAAGGGCTACTACCCTTCGCAACAGCGTGAATAGAACTGAAAAGTATTACGCTAAGTAAAATAAGCCAGGTGGTAAAAGACAGATACCATATGATCTCACCTATAAGTGGAACCTAATCAACAAAATGAACAAACAAGCAAAATAACCAGCAACGCTGAAATAAAAAGCAAACTGACAGTAACCAGAGGGGAGAAGGGATAACGGGGCAGGAGGGGGGAAGGAGGGGAAGGGGTATCAAGGAACATGCATAAAGGATCCATTGGCAAAGCCAAATGGAGGAAGGATTGAGGGTGGGAGGTGGGGATGGGTGGGACTGAGGAAAGTGGTGGTGGGGAAATGTTGACAAAAAAAAAAATAGGTGAGGGAGGCTTAGAATAGTATAGGAAATTGAGAAGCCAAAGAACTGATATGTACATCCCATAAACATGAACTAAGAGGAGGGGGATGATGGGATGGGGTGCAGGGAGGAGGGGATAAAGGGGAGAAAAAAATGGAAGACCTGTAATAACATAATCAATAAAATATCAAAAAAAAAACCAACAGAAAAAGTAGATGACATTTGAAACTGTACAGAGATATAGTTTTTTAAAATGCTTTTGTTGGTTAGAAATGCAAAAATAGTTAAAGACTTCTACCCTAATTCTATTTTAAATCTATCAAAATACTTGCTTTTGTAATATTGAAAGTGCTGATGCATATGTTAATATGACATACTTAGCATTAGTAAACAGAATTTTGTGTATATATTTGATATCTTCTCATTAAAAAGTAATTAAAAATTAAATAAAATAACCAAGCTAAATAGAGTATTTTTAACACAAATGCTTCACATCATCCTAGTTTTCTCACCTAATTTTCTCACTGTAATTTTTCTCTCTATTCTTTCCTATGCCACATTAAATTTTTTCAGAAAATATAGAAAGAATAATCATATATATTTATAGCATGCACTGTTAATGGAGACAAAAGAATTATTAGTTTACTATATGACCACTATATTTCCACTGAATAAGCTATCTTTGTTCTATATATATATATATTTAATACATTGTCTTAGAAAAGTGTTCGCAGTGAATATCAGAAAAGAACAGGAGATGTAAATGCAGCTGGAAGAAGAGAAAATGTCAAATCAGTATGTTAGCTCAGCAGTAAATCTTGTAGCAGAGTAAAAAATGACCTGTTGAAGGTCTTAGAAAAAAAAACTTCAAAAATAAAGGATTAATATACAGGTATTTTGGTTGTTGCCTGTAACTTATTGTAATATATTCCATACCATTGTCTACAATTCTTAGTGAATGTTGGAAATAATAGAAATATCTAAAATTACCCAATGTGGGAGGGGACTCAGTAAATTATGCTCCCTCACATCCGCATAGCAAGGCTATCTGGAAATATTTGGTTGGGGTGCTTAATTTCTCAATATATGTGAGCAGTAGTTTGAACCTGTTTTATTTTTAATTTCAAGGGACAGAGTTCCCTCAGCAAGCATCACTGGTACCTAGGTAATCTAACCTAAATGAGAGGGAATAAATACTATGTGAAGTTATTCTTATTTCTATAGTCAGCTGTAGAAGTTTCCTTTGGTAATATTAAAAATAAAATGTGATTTTAACAGTTCTCTGCATGAAGTACAGTTTAAATACTTAATTTTGTAAAAAAATGTGATATTAATTGGCTAAGATTGCCAAGGAAATTTAATATCTGTGGGTGGTTTGAAGCTGATGCTGATCATTGATGCTTCATCAGGTTTAATAAATGATTTTTTTTTTTGCCTGAATAAATTCTAAGCAAACGAAGCATATAGTACCACTGTATCAGCAACACATCAAATTCTTACAATGTTAGTTCTGGAAGGACTTATCCTTTAATTCACCTCCTTCATTTTACTGATAGAGAAATTGTGCCTGGAGATTTTAAGTTAACTGTCTGAACATTTTCATAACAAGTCCCAGCTGTTGAGAGAGACTTGAATTTATATCTCTAGCTTTCTCCTATAGTTCACACTCCTTTTATAACAAAATACTGCTTAAGAGTCCGTGAAACATATAACAATAATTTATTACTAATTTTACCGATGATCACAATTGAATCAAAATAATATTGCAGTAATCTCATTTGAAAAATACTTTATTTTAGAGGATATGGAGAAAAGGGAACCCTAGCACTGTTGGTGGGAATGCACACTGTTGCAGCCACTCTCGAAAACAGTTTGGAATTTCCTCAAAAAACTAAAAACGGATTTGCCTTTTGACCCAGCAATTCCACTACTGGGATTATAGCCTAAGAATCCTGAAACACCAATTCAAAAGAACATATTCACCCCAATGTTCATAGAAGCACAATTTATAATAGCCAAGAAGTGGAAGCAACCTAAGGGCCCAACAGTAAATGAGTGGATCAAAAAACTATGATACATTTACACAATGGAATACTTCTCAGCAGAAAAGAAGAAGCTACCACCCTTTGCAAAAGCACGGATGGAACTGGAGAGCATTATGCTAAGTGAAATAAGACAGATGGTGAAAAACATATACCACATGATCTCACCTATAAGTTGAACCTAATCAACAAAATAAACAAGCAAGCAAAATATAACCAGCAACACTGAAATATAAAACAAGCTGACAGTAACCAGATGGGAGGTCGGAGGGGAAGACAGGGGAAAGGGAGGGGAAGAGACATCAAGAACATGCATAAAGGACCCATGGACAAAGCCAAATAGGGGAAGGATTGAGGGTGGGAGGTGGGGATGGGTGGGGCTGGGGAAAGTGATGGTGGGAAAATGTTGACATAAAAAAGAAGGGGACGGGGGAGGCTGGGAGTAGTGTAGGAAATTAAGCCAAAGAACTGGTGTGTGCAACCCATGGACATGGACTAAGCGGTGTGGGGATGATGGGATGGGGTGCAGGGCAGAGGGGATAAAGGGAGAAAAAAATGGGTAAACTGTAAAAGCATACTCAATTAAATATACCCCCCCAAAAATAAGGAAATAAAAAGAAAAATATTTTATATTTTAGAAACTCAGTAGAATATCCAAGTACTTATTACTGCATTCACTAACTATGTAGTTAAATTGTAGATTTATAGAATAAGTATTCAAAAATTGTTATATTTCACTTTATTAAATTTAATGGCTAAAACACTCATTGAAATTTTCATGTGTGACTAAAAATTTATTTCTTGTAGAAAATTACTCTATTTCAATATTTTATAAAGCACGTTATCTCTTTTTGAAATATGTAACAAATTAAGACCATCTCAAAATGTTAATTATACAGTTATTACCTTAAAGAAAACTATTTTTAAATCAGTGTCCATGATAACACTGTATATAGGGAATATGGAAATTTAGTTAATACATAACAATTAAAATTTTGAATGAAATTCAAACTTTGCAAAGTAAAAATAACGGAATATTTTAAAAACTGCTGAAGCTATCAGGGACTAATTTTTATCATCTACAAAGTGAGAGAAATGCACATAATAAATCCAGAGTTGCCATCCCTTTTAAAAAAAATACATTCAGTCATTCTATGTGTTTGACTGGAGAATTTAATAGAATAAAATAGAAGTATAAATATTTTAAATTTTAAATAAATGTTTCTTAAATATATATATATAGTTTTGCCAATATCGCATCTAAACATTATAGTTAGTATGTAAATGACAGGTAAATATTATACACTGTTTTAAATAAGGTCAGAGGATAGCTGCATATTTTCCAAAATGCTGCTGAATTGCTGCTTATCAATCCCCAAATAACCACTTATTAAAGTTTCTAGGAAGTGTATTTTTGTTGGATTTTGATATTTTCACAGAGGCCTCAACTCATTGAAGTTGAATTTGGGACCAATTAAAATAAGTTATGTTGAGTAATAAAGTTACCACAAAAGGTTTCAATGTTCTACAGTGCTTTGACCAGTTTCTTACCTAACCTAGCCATCTTATTAATAGTGTTTAAAAATATTTTTCATACATTTCTGTTTTTAAAAAATGATCTTGTAAGTACCTAACTGGTTACCTCATTAATTAATGACTTGAATGAACTCTTTAACAAGATAATGTTTAAGCTCTTGGAAATTAGAAAATAACAACAAAGTATTATCTTTCAATAGCAAAATTAGGCTAATTTCTATGTGACTATTTCTTCCAAGCAGTTTTTGTTTTCCAAATGGTTCATTTACTTTTGTTTTTGCAGGAAAAAATAAGTTGACGAACAATGTTATGAATCTCAGACTGTTCTCTTTTTTTTTAAAGACTTTATTTTTAGCAAGAGGGGTAAGGAGGGAGAAAAAGGAGAGACACATCGATATGTGTTTGCCTCTTGTGCATCCCCTACTGGGGACCTGGCACGCAACCCAGGCATGTGCCCTAATTGGGAATCCAACCAGCAACCCTTCTGTTCACAGGCCAGAGCTCAGGTTGTCTTTTCTAATTGTTGATCATATTGCTAAAGTTTGACAAAGGTTTCTTGTGACTCGCCTCAAGAATAATGAATTGAGCCCCTGGTAGGGTAGCTCAGTTGGTTGGAACATTGTCCTGACACAATAAGGTTGGGATTTTGATCCTGGGTCAGGGTATGTGCAAGACGCAACCAATGAATGAGTAAATAAGTGGAACAAAAAATTGGTTTCTCTTTCTCCCTCTCTCCCTTTCTCTGTTGAAAAAAATCAATCAATACATTAAAAAACAGTAATAATGAATTGAAGAATTAGAGATGAATGAATGAATGCTAAGCATTTCTAAAAATGTGTGGGAGGACAAGAGAGTTTAGGAAAGGCAAAAGGAGTCAGGAAAGGAACATAGATTCAAATATTCTAAGGGGCAAGTATTATTTCCATCTTAATACATAGTATGTTTTAGAATCTCAAAAAAAAATGGAGACAACTGTACTTGAAGGACAATAAAAAATAAAAATAAATAAAATATATCATTATATATCATGACAAAAAAAGTAGTTGTTTTCTTCTAGAGAAAAAGTAAAAGGGATAAAAGGGTGGATTTTGCTCTTCAATGCTGTATATATATAGTTGACATTATTGATAAATTTCCCTACCAATTAATTAAATATGCAATGAATGAGTTGAATCTAGACCTTCCTTAATAACAATAAATTGGCACATATTTTATAAATTACCTATGTAGAAAACATGCTAAATTATGCTTAGCAAATAGTTTTTTCATACTCCTCAATGATTTACTAGGGCCTTTTTTGGGAACTCATCAGCAAATCATTTTGAAGTTATCATGCTGTGATTAACTGCTGTGCCTCTTCTCCCCTCAAAATTCATGAAAAATGCAGACTTACTACCAATTACACCCATTGTATGAGTTTCACAACTGATTTCATCATGATCTCTCACGCTGGGTTTATAGATTGCTTGAACTGGGGGTGAGAACTCCTGCTGATACTGTCAGAGCAATCTAGTCATGTTCTTCTAAGTGAATCTGTTAAAACTGTCAACAAGTTATAGCCATTAACTTTGAAGATAAACAGAGATGGACTCTTTCCTTTAATATATCTAGAAATGGGAGCTGGAAACTGATGTCTCCAGTAAGTTAGAGGAGAATTTTGCTTTTGTTTCTTTTCCTTTCATATTATTTCTTAGATTGCCTCTCGAAATTACCACACAGGGGTGGGGAAAGTCACTTCTTTTCATCTGAATGCCTTTAGTAGATTAATAGAAAGTAACTGAAGATTTTTGGCTGTACTTTTTACTTATTTCTTTGTTTATATTTTAAAAGAAATTTACTTGGGGACAATATATTTTTTAAACCCAATTATACATATACAGTTTATTCTTATTCTCAGCAGTTATTTTCTATAAAATTGTGAAAAACACTAAATTAGTAAACGGTGAAAATTGCCCTTGAGGGTGGCGTGCACACACACACACACACACACACACACACACAAATAGATTATAAATCCTAAAAACAACTTTTTGACAGATTCTAATATCTTAATTTTTTAAAAAGAGGAAAAAAAAGAACTAGTTTCAGAGATGACTTGTCTGTGGCTGCCAACTAGCACATGCTAAGCCAGATTCGAACCCTATCCTGCCGGCCCCAGAGCCAGAGCTGCCAGCACTACTCCGAACCTCCACCTCCTCTGGTCATCTCTGTATGAAGGTGAAGCAGGAATTCAATAGTCACATCGCCTTGTTCAGCTTCAGCTGGCAATGTGCCTGTCAGGTGTCTCACATATTTTGTTGCTCTGCTCATTTCTGCAACTGACTATGAAAGCGCTGCAAATATTGCTTTGGGGTTACAAACACGTTTTAACAAATAAAATTAGCAAATTGGTAATTAGCATATAGCCTGGATTGACTATGATTTGTCTACATGGTCCAGAAAAAAATTGCACAAAACAACACACACTAAGAGATAAAAACAGAAACTCTGAAATTATACTGTTTTCCTTCCTAATGTGCCTTACCAAAAGTCAGGGAAGATGCCCCATGAATCTTTGGAAACAGTGCTTATCAGAGTGATAGCTAGATTGTAACTCGATTACACAGTGATGTGTGTGTGTGTGTGTGTGTGTGTGTGTGTGAGAGAGAGAGAGAGAGAGAGAGAGAGAGAGAGAGAGAGAGAGAGAGAGAGATACCGCGTGACTGATTTACTCTATGTCATATGGCAGTGCTGTAACTGAGAATACAAAATCCAGGGTTGCTTTGACAGCACTTTAAAAGCAAATCAAAACCGTAATTCAAAGGTAGTTATTACAAGTGTTTTGGATATATTTAGTTCTGTTAAATATCAATTTGTTAATTAACATGATATATAGAAAAAGTGATTTTGCATATTTGAGATAAGTGGAGTTCAACATATATTAATACACAGGAGATATTCCATCAGCACACTGGCCTTTCATCAAGTTTTTATATCGACCCTCTAGATTTAGGATTTTGAGTGGTTTGATGAATAGCTGCATATCAGATCATTTTGTTGCCTCACTCTGTATGTAATTTTAGATAATTTTTGCACTTAGAACAGTCTTACTAACTCAAATATACATTTCAGGAAAATTGATATCAAGGTGAATAAAAGGAGAGATAACGGGAATTTTTTATTATTATATCTGTGTAATCAACTCCGAGATAATTTCTGCAAATATATTTACCTAGTCTTTGGCTTTCCTTTTGCTTTTAGTAAAAGTATCTATTTGAAGAAAACACATTTTATTTTTATTAAAAAATCTTATTTAAGTTTATGATCTTGATATCATATTTTTAAAGTATGTCACTATTATAAAAATGTAAAAATTATTAAGAAATAAAATTCCAGAAAATTATAACAAGAGTAGTTTATAGTAGAAGAAAAGAAACTGGGTGAGGGAATGAAAACAATGTATATGAGAGCACACACGTGTGTGTGGGGGGGGAGGTTCCCCTATCCCCATGCAGAAAGTGTAGCAAAACGACTCCATAATATCGCTGCCTCACTATCCATTCATGTATCCAAGAAGCATGTGAGATCTTGAACTGACACACTAGCCCCAACTACAATCATATGCTCTAAACAGCAGCCCACAAAGTCACAAGTAAATGTTAGTTTCCTGATATGACTCCCTGGAAGGACCTTGTGATAGAAGTCTCCCTCACCTCCCAGAGCTTTGCCCTTGTGTCCGCCTTAGATAAGATTTCCACAAATTGTAACAAAACCTCACTCTTTTGGGGGTTTGAATTGACCAATCTGGCCTTTGCCTGGGAACCCCAAAGCACTCCACCAGTGGTCCTGCTGCACACCCTCTGCCTGCACCCTGTGTTGACCTCCCAATATGATCCCTTGAGGCCTGCCTGGTATATTCTCCAGGACCTGTAATAAACTTTGTTCAGTTTCCTATGTGGTCTTCTGATGAACCATGTCTCTCCATCAGATACCCCAGGATTTTACTTAACAAATGTTAAATTAACAAAGTCACAACACTCCTTTAAACTGTCAAAATTTAATTGACCACTATAATAATTTTGAAACTATATAGTATAAGACATAAGTATTATTATTCTTTCTCAAGTAATTTAAAATTAGTTTATCAATGTCTAAAAATACCAATGTCTTAGAAATAAGATTGGGATGCCACATAGATCAATTGGAGAAAATTGTTATCTAAAGAATTTGAGCCCCAGCTGGTGTAACTCAGTGGATTGAGCGTCGGTCTGCAAACTGAAGGGTTGCCAGTTCGATTCCCCAGTCAGTGCACATGCCTGGGTTATGGGCCAGGTCCTCATTGGGGTCACGTGAGAGGCAACTACACATGATGTTTCTTTCCCTCTCTTCCTCCCTTCCCCTCTAAAAATAAAATTAATAAAACTTAAAAAAGAATTTGAGTGTTCTAATTTATACATATGGTATACATTCATATTAGTTTCAGTTTTCCTTAATTTCTCTAAACAGTATTATACAGTTTTCAGTAAAGAGGCCTTGGCCTTTCTTGACAAGTTTATTCTGCATTTTGTTTCCTGATATTGATGTAAATAGCTATTTTCTTGCATCCTAATCAAATGTTATTTGACTCCGTAGACAAAACCAAATAAAATTAATGGCTTGAAGAAACAAAATTAATAAAGCTAATATCAGTATTTGTTATAGTAATGAGGAACAAAGACAGTTGGTAATAAAACTATCACACTGATGATACACTCTGAAATACTTTAATGGCTCTAAAGTGTCAAGTTTATTTTTAATGATACTGTAAATACATTTTTATATTTCATTTTCTAATGGTTTACTGATAGCATATAGAGATAAAATATACTTTTGTATATTAATTTTGTTGCTCATGACTTTGTTAATTTTACTTACTATATCTAAGTTGTTTTCTAGACTTCTCATGATTTTTAAAATGTACAGTTAGTTCAGGCACACATAAAAGCAATTTTACATTATTGATTTCCAGTGCTATGCCTTTTATTTTAACATTTTCCTTACTGTAGTAGCTAGAACACCCAGTACGATATTAAATAAAGTTAAAGGGGTGCCAACAGATAATCTTGTCTTGCTCTCAATCTTAGTGAGAATACATGTACTTCTTTGATTCTCAAGAGATACGCAGGTTAGATCTCACCTATTTCTCAAGGCCTTGAGTTGTAGCTATGGATGATAGGCAAGAGTAATAAATAGATAGTGGCCTGCCAGGAACTACCATGGAGCAGGTCAACCAAAGTCTGCAATATAGCACTCAATATCTAGGAAAGATGCATGGGATGGGTCTGGTTTGTTGGGTCTTTTGGAGACAGAGCAGCACACCCTGTCTGAAGACGATGAGCTGAGTCAGTTGTAACATAAGATGGAACAACATTACCATGAGCAGGTATGAAACCTCCTTAGGAAGAGGAGCAATAAAGTGCACGTGCAGGGCACAATCCGAATGGCGAAAGTAAGTGCTGCTCTTCTAAAAGGGTAGTAAAAGCATAACTAATAGAGTCTTTAATAAAATCTAATATTAATGTTTTAAAATAAACAGGATTATATCTTTAAAAACAGAACAAAACTTAATATCCAAGTGCCCCAAATGTCATGGAATTGTATGAGTTTACAATGGGAGATAGCCAAATAAATTTTAGCACAGCACAGTGTTATCACAATTGGAAAAAAAAATGACATTCTTCAGTCAAATATTTTTATATTTTAAAATGGATAATAAAATTTGCATTTGAAACACTGTCTCTTTTGCTACAAGAAACTACTTCTGCCTCCATCATCTAAACAGGTGTTTAGGACCTCAAATATACTAAAATATCATAGTTTCCACCTCGAAATTTTATGTGAATTGATTCAATGACATCTATTCAGATATAATACTATAGAAAAGTACTATTATCAAATGTTATATGTAAAAGTTTTGTTATTAGATTTTTAAGGTAATAGATAATATATGATGTGTATGTGTATATTATATCATTTATATATAATATAGTATATCTTGTATATAATGTAAATATATCTTATATACAATTAAAATCAAGCTTTATAATTCAAGATTTTTTTTCAATTTCAGCAAAAAATCATAGGTGGTGATTATTTCATTCCAAGCAAGTTATAACATTTTATATTTGCAATAATTGTTCTGCTGTTTTCCTTAAGTGAGCCAAATTTCTTCACTGTGGAGTAATCATTAACTCTGAAGTAAACACTTCTAAAGTAGAGAACTAATCCAAGGATAACATTTTTAATCAAAATCTTCAGTGTGGCATGAGTACTTTAAACCGTTGTGTAAAAACCTTAATTTACCAGGGAATTGACAGAGGAGATATTCTCCTTAAACTATAGTAAAAAAAAGATTCGTAATATCTGAGAGCTTGTTTTTGAAATAATGCTAATTTCAATACCATTTTAAAATACTAGTTTATTCAGATAATATTTTGTCTTCAGTTCGGTCTCTAAATGTTATGTTTTAAATAATACTATAAATTATTTTAATATAGAAACAATTACGAGTACTTAGATTATTTTTATCCTATGAATGGCCAGTTATTGCACAGTAAACCTCTTCACAATAAAGTTTGACTCCTTATTCTGAAGTAAATATGAGAATAAGTTATGTAAGCCTCTATGGAGAAAATTAGTTTGGAGTAAAGAGATCATTAAAAAATTACATAAATTTCTTGAAATGTTTGATATTTACTAAAATAAAATTGTATACTAAGGAAAATATAAATATTTTGTTTGTCATTTACTTATTATTAGCACTATAGCTTATTTATATTAAGCTGTAGATCCTGATAATACTTAATGTTTTGATGATCCATGACCTCTAATTCTGGCAGCGATAACAACTTGAAAACAAAAAGGAAATGTTTTTACCACAAAGAATCATGTGGGACTTCTTTCTTCACAAACTCAAAGATCTCCCAACTCTGATTAATCAGCATTTGATTCTAGAAATTTGGACTTCACTAGGCTAATTAGCTATTACTTAAAGGATATGTCAGATAATTCACACGCAATAGAAGTTTCTTTCTTCATAATGATTAATCACCTCCTGAATATTTCATTGCATCTATTTATAGTCATGTTAAAGTATTCAATTTTTATCTGAAAGTATGCTCTTAATTTGTGTTCATAAAGTAGGTTTAATTACTATTATTTTGATCCAGTGTTTGCAGAACAATATAGAAGTCTTGACTTAATTACTGCAGTCTGAGGATTGATTTGTTTTGTAGAATGTTTCCTTGAAATAAATTTTTAAAATTTTGAACTGCTGATTGTGCCAGTCCATTAATTTGCTATATGATGCATTAATTTTCTATGTGTCCTTTTCTTGGCATTTTTCCTCAGCTTTTATCCTGCATGTGGAATTGAAATGACATCTTAAATTTCATTGGCAAGAAAAGGCCTCCCTATTTAGATTGGGAGCTAAGAATGTTAAATATCCAGAGCTTGGTGCCATGCACTTTACTTAGTTAAGGCTTTTTTCCTCACAGTCTTAAAAACTGTGTTTCATATTCTCCCCAAATTTCCAGCAGATATCATCTTCCACCATCAAGCGATAATACCATCAACTTTCAATCACCAAAGACCCATAGTGACTTGCTTCCTCATACATTATTACAACTGAAGAATTACACTCCGAATCCCAAGTTCTCACTCTGTGTTAGTAACTTCAGTCTCCCCATTTTCTCATAATCTTCCTTTCACTCCCTCCTTCAGCATTTAACTATACTCATGTCTCTCTTATATTTTAGCAGATCCATTTTGATTGCATATACCAACCACTAGTTTTCTTTACTTCATTGTTAAACCCCTTGAAAAACTCCTCTAATTCTTCACCATTGGTTTCTCTTCACATTGCTGTTACCTAGCCTATTCTTGCACCAGTTTTTATGCCAGCGCCATTTTATCTTTCTGCTCTGAACCTGATGGTTATTTTTCAGTCATTGACTAACCTTTCTGAAACAAATTATCTGTATTGCTTATGCCCTTCTTTTGTGAATGCCCTCTTATCTACCAAGACACATTGTCTTAAATTTTCTCCTGCTAACTTGTCTGCTACTTTTCACTCGACTGTGCAGGCTCACCTTCTCCACCTATCCTTAAATATTGGGGTATTCTAGGGTTCAGTCTTTTTCCCTCCTCTGTTCTCATTTAACAAAGTTACTCTAGGTGATGTCAGTTACTTCCATGGCTTTAATTATTCTCCATATACTTTCATGACCCTTAAATCAAAAACTCTGAGACAAATCTTGTTTCTAACTTCCTGATCATTATAGCCAAAAGCCTACCGAAGAGGTCTACTAGGTTATATGGCAGGTATTTAAAATTCACCATCTCCAAGTGTCATAATGTAGTTTCAACATATAAAGCAAAATTGAATGACCCTCCAGAAAACTGAAAAACGAAAATGCTAATGGAGAAACTCAAAATGCATATCTCTGTAATTGATAGATGGAGCTGACAAAAAAATATCAGTAAAAATAGAAGATTTAATCAGCAAATCAGTAAATTCATCTTATAAGCAGATTTAGAAAGGTAAGTATAGTTCTTAGTTAATATAGGGTGGGCAAAAGTAGGTTTACAGTTGTTGGTATGGAAAAAGACACACAGGTTATGATTATTATAATAGATTTAACAACTCAAAAGAATATCATAGTAGCACAGTGCACTTATGTGCAATCTTGTAGGTGCTCAAATTGCCGGCATTCATTATTTACATCCTTGTAGTCTATCTGATATACGCAAGCACACTTTGGCAAACAGTTCCTATCTAAATTGCCCATCCCTGTACAATCCTCTCAGTCACACATGGAACACTTTACAGAAACTGCCCATAAACTAAGCCATAACAAGTCATTTCAAACAATTGCAGATCATTAATGTCCAACTGCAAAATAGTCCATTTAAAATAAAAATATATACAATAAAATATATATACAAATCACACTTTTAGAAAAATTAAAATATTAAATTCCAAAGTAATTATAATGGAACTTAGAAAATATATATTCCTAAAGACAGGACTAAAATTATTGTGTAGCAAACTTGTAAGTTGTAATATTCAGGAGAAATGCATGGTTTTATATGTTTATAATCGGGAAAACTGATATTTAGTAAACAAATATCTGGCCTAAATTTTTTTTAATAATAAAATATAAAATAAACACAGCTAAAATATAACAAATTAGTAAAATAAACCATGATGTTGAAAGTTGGTTCTTTGAAATATGACACAATACTCTATATATATATATAGTATTATAGAATTATATACCTGAAACATATATAACTTTATTAACCAATGTCACCCCAATAAATTCAATTAAAAAACCATTCATTGAGCTTGACAAAAAAATCATAAAACAATGTTGAAAATTTAAAAGGGACCTAATTATATACTCAGAAAAGAGGAAATTCCATATAAAAATTATATTTTAAGTAAAAATAAAAAGTAACAACATTCCCCAATAAGAGGTTTTAAAAAACAAATAATCATATATTTTTTAAAATTGAACTTGTTTCATATTTTATTTTCAATGATACCATACTCATAATTTACATCTTAAATTAATTTTCTAATCATTGAAAAGGAAGGGGCATACCCCAACTAATTTAATAAACTCTTCAACAATAGATTCTAAAAGCCATAGAAGGACAGCATAAGAAAAGGAAATTAAAACTGACTTACTTATAAATACTGATCTAAAATTCTAAGCAAAATATAATCAGAATACAGCAAAATACACAACCATAAATAGGTTTTCCTCAATAATGTGAACAGTTTAACATTAGAAAAATATGTATTTTAATGCGAAAGCTTAGTATTACTATAAATGTTTATTTTTAGAGTTCAGCTTCTATTAAATAAATTTGCACATAAATTGAAATATAATCTGGGAATAACTGAAAATCTTTTAACTGAGTAAAAGTTATCTGTAAGAATCCCATATCAATATCACTTTTAATGGTGAAACATTTTTAAATGGTAACATTAAATAAGAAATAATACAAGAAAAACTGCAATTATCAGTTCAGTTCAATTTATTTTATGACCAATCTGGCTATGAAGAGAATAAGGGAAAAAATGTTTAAAAACATTTTAAAACTTAAATAGTTTAAAAACTATTAAGAAATCAGAAGATATGATTTTCTATGTAACCTACCAAGAAAATACGTATATAGCATTATAATTTAAATATTTTAACTAGTATTTTTGGTAACGATTCCATATGCAAAGATCAACTACATTTCAAAACATCAAGGATAATGGACTTTTTCAAATATTCTTGAGAAGAATATATAAATATAAATACAAACTGTACTAGGCTTTTATGGAAAAATAAAAACAATGAGAAACAGTAATAAAGATCTAAATCAATAAAAATGTATGAATACTAATAAATGACTCAATATATTAAAGATGTCAATTATCCCTAATTGAAATACAGATTATAAAAAATTTCAGTGACATTTTCAATTGGGATGCTTTAGAATTGAAAAGCATGTACTGAAATATGTATAGAAAGGCAGAGGCCCATGATTAGAAAAAAAAAAAGATTTTTTTAAAGAATATTTCCTAAGAAAAACAAGGGACATTTGCCCCAGCAAATATCAAAACATAAAGAAAGCTTTGTTTGTAAAACTACTCTAATATTACTCCAGGAAATTCTTTTTAAAGACCTAGTATATCAGAATACAGAGCCCTAATATTGAACAAATGTGGCAGTGTAGATGATTACAAAAATCATAGACTATTCAATAATTCATGGAGGTACAAATCTGTATATGTGTATGTATATACACCCAAAAGTCAATCCCTGCTAAGTTTAATATATAGATATGAAATGCAATATAGTCAAAATCTTTTAAAGTATATATCTTGATTCTAGATAGAAATATTTCCTTTTAAAAAAGCACAATAACCAAAAAGAAAAAAAATGTTAAATTGCAACATATAAAAATCATGGCACAGCTAAAAAATGACAATTGGCAGAACATACCTATACTCACATATGAACAATATGTGAGGGAGAGGATAAATTATATTTACTTTTACTTACATAGTCATATGTATGGGAAATACATTTTAATTCTTAATATTTATCCCATATTATTTATATGTTTATACACAAAAATTTTATTTAAAAATAGCAAAGCACATGAACGAGTATTTCAAAATCAGTATCCATTTATGGTTTATAAAAAAAGAAAAAATTGCATTTTTCTCCATGGAGCTCATAACTGCTATTTTAGTAGATGCAAACAAAGCAATGGACAATTTCCTTCAATAACTTGAGGAGAAACGTTTGGGTGAGCCCTTTAAGATTCGATATGTATTTTCCTGAAACAGCTGTAATTTAGCCCTTATGGTTGCTTTAGTATTGGCTTTGAGGGCCAAGAAAAAAGTAAAATATTGCCATTTGTGATAACACAGATGGACCTAGAGAGTATTATGCTAAGTAAAATAAGCCAAAGAAAGACAAATACCATATGATATCACTTATATGTGGAAGCTAAATGACAAAATAAATGAAAAAATAAAATATAAAGAGACTTATAGAGAACAGACTGATGGCTGCCAGAGGCTAGGGAGAAAAGATGATGGGATTAAGAAGTACTAATTGTTAGTTATAAAACAGGCATGGATATAAGGTACAACATAGGAAATATAGTCACAATATTGTAATAACTATGTATGGTGCCAAGTAGGTACTTGAAACATGAAGGGAATACTTTGTAACATATATCAATGGCTGTCCACTGTGCTATACACCTGAAACTAGTATAAAATAGTATTCAATGCAAATTTGAATAGAAAAATGAAATAATTTAAAATGTGCTGTGGGCCAAGTCCAGAGAAATACTTGAAACCGGGGGTTCCTACGCCTTTGTTTTGGAAAGAACTTGAAGTATATTTAGAAGAGCACAAAGGAAGGAGGGAGGGAGGGAGAGAAGGAGGAAGAAAATGAAAAGGAAAGAATAAAAGAAAAGAATAAACTGGACTCAACTCCTACACGTTTAATTTGGTTATTATAAATTTGAGTATAAATAGTTAATTTTCTATAGGATTTTCTTACATATTGTCTTTTTGTAAATAAAGAAGCATAAAAATTGTGATATCCCATTTTCCTGAAGTCATACAGCACTTAGTTGGCTGATTAAAACCCAATTAATTTCTGTATTTCTATTTGAAGTAATTTTTAAAAACCATGTGAGAATAAATCTAGTACAATATCTTCATTTAGTTTCTCTTGCTCTAACTGTATTAACACTTCCTTCAAATATGGTAACCATCTAATCATCACAAATTCAACCTTGACTAATCAGAATGTTATGTCTTTCTTGTTTCTTCCTCTATGTACTTAAACACAGGAAGTATACATACTGAAAGTGTGTGAAAGCTCTCACCCTGAATGTGACTGTATTTGAAGATAAAGCCTCTAAGAATTTGATAAATATTAAATGAGATCATAAGGTGAGACCCTAATACAATAGAGAGGAAGAAAATCCACAGCTCTCTCTCTCCACCATGTGAAGACACAGTGAGAAGGTACCTTCTACAAGACAGGAAGAGAACTATCATCAGGAACTGAATTGACAGGTACCTTGATCTTGGACTTCCTAGCTTTCAGAATTGTGAAAGTAAACTTTCCATTGTTTAAGAGACCCAGGCTATGGTATTTTGTTTGGATGGCCCAAGTAGACTAATAGGGCAAGTACTTTAAAAAAATGGAGAAAAAACTTATAATCATCCTACAAGCTTGAAATAAGAATAAGGCAACTATATATACACTGAAATTAAAAGCTTTCAAAAGTACGATTTTAGCAGAAAAAGAGAGAATAGAAACAGTATGTCAATATTTGCAGAGAAAATTTACATAGGTCTGTCCAGAAAAAGTCCAACCATTGTTAATATAACAAGAATGGTTTTTGCAACATGGATATAACCTGGCAGCCAAGGAAAGTGAACTGGAGTGTACATGTGTGAACAATGATGACTTTAAAAAAATTAAAAACTGCATTTCTAGTTTTCACATTTTATTATTTGAAGGAATTATTAATGTTCAAGTAATATCTTACCCTGTCCTCTTGCTGTAATGTTATAAATTGTATAAAAATAAAAGTAAATGAGACACAGTTCATTCAAAAAGGTATAATGCATAATTGGATACAAATTTAATCTAGATTATATTACATTATATCGAGCTACTATTTCATATTAATATAGTTAATGTGCTAAACCAGGAATTTATGGTGTTAAATATACTTCAACCTAAGATTTTAAGTGTTATGTCTCTCCTCAATAGAGATAATAGAGAACACTTTTATTCTGAGGTATACTTGAACTACAGATCATATATTAATATCCCAATATTTCAACTTGTAAGCATTAAAATATCATCTAATGAATTTTGTGGTTAAATATAATTTGATATATTTTATTCATTTGCAATGAATAATTTTGGTACTTTGTTTTAAGTTTTTGAAAAGTGAATTTTAAAAATATCTCACTTAAGGAATTATCTACCAACATAATTGGAAATTAATATGTTATTAATAGTTTAAGCATAGGATTGTAAATTGATGTGGGACTTCTTTGCAACTGTACTGTAGGTCTAATCAATGATATTTCACTTACTTACTACCTTCTCTCACCCTATCATTAAGAGAAAAAAGTAGCTCATATGGACTAGGGTTGGTTCACGGGACAGACTCATAGAGAGAGAACAGCCTGAAAGCTCTGGGGGAGGGGACTAGGGGTGAAGGGATCAAGCTAAAAAGAGAAAGGACTCATGGACATGACAACAATGTGGTGATGGGAGGAGGGCGGATGTAGGTGGAAGACGGTATACGTGGCATAAATGGTAATGGAAAATATACAAAAAAAAAAAAGAATATGTGATAGAAAAAGTAATACAGGAGAAAAGACAAGAGAAAACGCTCTGGTTTATTGTACAATTGTTTTTCTACAATCCACTTGGAACTTATCTATTAAAACAGGAATCCATGCCATGTTAGTTCTGTTTCAGTACAATCAAAATGTAGTAATAAACAGATCTTTCAACTCTATTGGCCAGAATTATTCTTAGCAGATGTCAGAAATGTCAGAGTGAAATTTCTGCTAAGGAAAGATATAAATTAACAACTTGCAATGCTAGATGTGCTAGTCAATGAGGGAAATATAGATGTTTCACAACAATCTCTTAGAATTTTAATGCTATTAAATCCTGTTAATAATACTATTTTTTTTCTAAAATCCTATGAGCTGATTTTTAAAAATAATTCTTCTTTTTAAAAATATTTTATTTATTTTTAGAATGGGGAAGGGAAGGAGCAAGAAAGGGAGAAAAACATCAATGTGTGGTTGCCTCTTGAGTACCCCCTACTGGGGACCTGGCCGGCAACCCTGGCATGGGCCCTGACCAGGAATCAAACTGATGATCCTCATGCTCATAGGTTGGCACTCAATCCACTGAACCACATCAGCAAGGGCGAGCTGATTTTTAAGGGAGGCTTCGATTAATCAAAATTATTTATTGTTTATTAAAGTAAATATATTTACCCAAAGAGTTTATATATACTATGCTCTTATTAGTGAAGTTAGTAAACAATAAAATCATTTATTAAAAATAGGGTAAAATCAGTTAATATAAACATATTTTAGAAGCAAAACAAACCTATCATATCTCCTTTTATGTAGGTAAAGTTCTTTAATGTATAATCAATTTTTCCTAATAGTGATTTTTCAAACGAATTTCAAAATCAAATTTTTTTTCTGAGTATACTTGATCTTTTACTAACATTTGGATAGAAAAGTAGATATGAAGTTATTTTATTTGTAGTAAATACTTTGTTATTTCATTAACTTGTGGAATCATATCTTAATACATCACTTTCATCACTAATAATGCCTACCAGGGAAAATAGAAGCTCCATTTTAAGATTATCCAATGAATTTATGAATTCCCCTTTAGTTCTGTTTATAAAGGCTCAGGCCGTTAAACTTTCAAAAGATACAGGCCAAGAAGGCTCATGTTAACTGTATTTGTTCTTGTATACAAATTTGCTCTATAAAAATGTGTGACACCGGTCTCTACTTTTAATTGAGAAAGCTAAATATTACTTTCCTATTATTGAAACAAATAAAAGCTATCTTTCTCCACCTTCATCAAATATAAACACATTCTCCCAGCACAATCAACATACCACCACCAATTCAGTACAAAGACACAAATCCATTTAGACTATTCCAACAGAATATGCTCATTTATTATATATTTGGAATATTACAACCAAGTGACTTGGAAGACTACTAAGCAAAAAGCAGATTATATCTGGAATAAATGAAAGAAAAATAAAACTAAAAAACGTAATATTTACCTTCAAGTTATAGACAGCATTTTGTTTTTTGAATTTGCAAGATGTTTATGCCTAGTTTTTAACTTGAAAACTTCCCTCGATAGAACAAAATCTAGCTTAATATATTCCAGATATAAGTGGAGAGTCAAGCCCATTTATTTTAATACTGTTTTCTTTTACTTGATGTAACTTACCATAGGGCAATTCTATAAAGGAGTATTAAATATAAAAGTTCAGAGTGCACTTTACATTAATGATATATTTGTGTTACATTTTCAGTAAGTCAACCACTGTGCTTCCCTTTCAGTATTTATTATTTTCTACTAAGTGGTCAGTGTTTGTTGTCTTAGTCACCTAAAGGGTGCAAAACCAAGTCTGATGCACTGCGCAGCTAAAAAGCCTTTTTAATCCTGAGGTTCTTTTTCATTTGAATAATTTTGGACCCCCATTTTTATTAAACTCTTTACATTTTAAAGTACATAACTGGAACTGGAGAATATTATGCTAAGTGAAATAATTCAGTAGGTGAAAGACAAATACCATGTGATCTCACTTATAAGAGGGATTTAATGAATAAAATAAACTAATGAGCAAAATAGAACCAGAGGCATGGGACCATGGACCAGGCTGACAGTGACCAGAGGGGAGGGGAGAGAGGGAAAATGGTGGAAAGCAGTAGAGGGAACTAGTCAAAGAAAATGTATGAGTGACCCATACATGGACAACAGTGTTGAAATTGATTGTGGGAGCAGGGATTGGGCTGGGCAGAGGAGGGCAAAAGGAGGAAAAATGGGACAATTGTAATAGAATAACAATAAAAAATATGTAACTATACAAAAAAGTTGAAGGATTCAACAGCTAACAACAAATCAGCACCCATTTATAACATAAACCCATGGCCTTAAGTGGTCACTATGTTCAATAAGGCGATTAATACAGTTAGACCTCACTATTCTTGTTCTTAAGTAATTGAGTTATTTACTTTTAAAATTCAAGTGCATTTCTATTCACAGTCAATCATAAGTGGGCAATATTATATTTGGTTTTATCATTTTACACAAAAGGGTATTTTGATAAATTTTTAATATGAGCATGTCGCTGAGAAGAAAAGTATGAGTTCAGAATCAGAAAGTAAAAATGGGACAGAAACATTCTTGATCTTGGATATATCCTAGAGTTAAGTGGAAACTGTTTCTTTTCTCTTTTTTACAAATATTTATTTATTTATTATTTGTATTTTTTAAAATTATTTTTATTGTTCAAGTACAGTTGTCTCCATTTTCCCACCACCACTTTCCCCTGCCCCACCCACTCCCACCTCCCACCCTAGAAAAAAGGACAGTAGAGAAGGAAGCCCAGCCATCTATGGCTATTTTTTAATGAAACCCTAAATTTTAAATAGTATTAAGACCATCAAGGAAAAAAATGCCTCTAATTTCTTACCAAATATTTAGAAAAAGCATTACTTTCATAACTCAAGACTGCCAAAGTGTAAGTACATGAAATAGTTCACAGTAAAAAATAGATGTACAAACACAAAAAGCATCATATTTGATTATTTTCAGTATTTACCAGTGTTATAACTCTTTGCAATGATTATTACTAATTTATTCATCTCTGACAAAGTACAATTTTTTATTTAAATGAAAGAGAAAGTAAATAAACAAACTGGTTCATTTTCATGGATGACTGAGGAATTTAGAACTTGCTTCAATCATCTTCAATTCATGAACGTATGTTGTATAAAAATAAATTGATACTATTAAAATTATAAACAATGTGTATTGAAATATTTGCAAAATAAGTAAAATTTTTCATGTAAAAATTTTGAAGTGATATAAAAATGTTAAAAACAGAAGTAAATAATACAATGAAATTTAGTTTTTGTATTTTAATTATAGGTTTTAATGTACTCTATGAAGCAGAAATATTATAGCATCTGCTCATATGATTAGAGGGCAATTTTAAATACCTTTTCAGGAAATTAAAGTTATTGTGCATATGAGACCACATTCACATGACTGTATATTTCAATATGAATGTGTGTTACCTAGAAAACACACTTTATTAATTGCAAATTTTAATGAAACTAAACTATCTAAGAGTTATTATAATTATCATTCCAAGAGCTAAAATAAGACTTTATTTTTACTTCATTTCTGAGGGGGAAATGCTAAAAGATTTAATAATTACTCAATGTGAATTTGCCTCTAAAATTTTTTGGGGGGGAAATCAATATTTACTTAATATTTTAGTGTTAAGGTACCAATTCATTATTTGGTGATTTTCGAGCTCTATTTTGGATATATCTAGAATTCTCTGATGGTTCTTCAGATGTGTACATTGGAAGGAATTAAGAGAGGAAGTATTTAATTGGATGCAAGTGATCCAACCTACTTAAAACATCTCTTATTATGGTATAAATGCTGAATTTCTGAAGATTTTGACTAAACAAAGAGATTTATAGAACAACAACAAAAACAGAAAGGGATGAAATTTAGAACTAATTAAGGGTATGCACTGCTATTAAAATTATTTATTTGTATAGTCATCTAAAACAAGAAGAAATTAAAATTTATTAAATTTTATAAATAATTACATAACTCAAAGGGGCAACTTTTGAAATACTGAAAATATTTCAATATTTCAATCTGATAGGATTTTCTATCTTAAGCAACCCAGTGTATATAGAATTAATGGAGCACTCTTCAGCATAGAACATACCTGCATTTCTTCAACTTATTAAGGTCTCCATTAGAGATAAAACTGATTTAGCAGAACTGTAGTATACTTGAGCAATAATGTACACTTTATGATAATAGGTTAAAACAACTGAAGAAAAGTACCTAGAGAAATGTGGTTATTCTTTACACTGTATTGGAATTGCATTCAGAAAGTTAAGGAAATATAATATTCATAGAAAAGTATGTATTACCAAGAAGATTAAAGAACATTTCAAGTAAAAGATAAACCAATTGAACTATTGAATGCCTATGTTTATAGCTCCTGTCAAATTCTATTATAGGCAAATCTAATATATAATGATTATAATATCTAATATCAGCAAGTTTTTCTGTAAGATAAGCTTTTCTACTAAAATGCCTTAGCAATTTTCATCCAATTTTTTCCTATGTTTCCTCAACATCTTTTAAAATTCAAGTTCTGGTTTACTTGACTCGAAATGCATGCTTTCCTTTTATTTTCAAAGCTTACAAGGCAATGATTATTAAAATCTGAGTACTTGAATACAAAACAGCTTGAAGTTTGTAATATTCCACATTAAAGGGTACTATTGAGAGGATGATTCTAAGTATTTAAATGACTAAGCATTGCCACTTGATTACTTTAAAGGGTGATCATGCCACCATACCTCATACTGTTCTAATCATCTATCTTAGAAATAATCCTTGGACTGAGTTCATTTTTTATTGCAGAATCCAAAAAAGTTCTAACACAAATTTTAATGTGATAGTTTAAAGGGCCAATATAAATCTTTCTATTGGAAAAATATCTAGAACTAAGCATTTGAAAGAAGATGAGTAGACTAATTATAAACCTTCATTCAAAGGTTAACCGAACATAATATTTTAAATTGCACATATAATTATATTTTTAAGTGCACTGTAAGTTTGTGTCAGGTATAACAGACCCATTCTATTTACATTTTTATAAAATAAGAGATGAGGATAAAGTTTCAAGAATTTGAAATTACTCAACTTTCATTATCAAAGTTAAAGATGGTAGAGAAATGACTTAATCATTTTAGACTTCATACATACACAACATTGAGTGAGTGGGGTCCAACTGGTTTTTTCTTTTCCTCCTATACTTTTGAGAAAATTGTGTTAAAAACACTATTAAAAAGATGTTCAGAGGGATAACTTTGAGACAATAATTAAATTCTGAAAGACCTGATTCAGAAAGGAATTTTATTTCCAGAATGAAATTAGATGATGAAATTTCCTGCTGCATATCACATACCATCTTATTGAATAGTCTTGCATAATTTTCTCTAAACTGTATGTTTAACATTTGTTTTCTTTTCGTCCATCATAAACCTCTACCCAATTCATTTAACATTTTCAGTTACACTTTCCCCCCCACAAATCATTATTCTTTTTATGCCACATACTATAAAATCAAAGAGGCTAATATGAGAAAAGAGATATCACTCTGTCCTTCAAGATAAATCCAGATTTGGAACCACTATGTGGCTAAGAGGCTGTCTGCTAAGCCCCTAGGTTGTGGAGAGGGTGGAAGCAATTTTATGTCTCCAAGATCCTAGCAAATTGGCATAAAACACACTTGCTTGTCTGTTTCCTTGGTTAATTTTTTTCAAGCTATTTTGAAACTTCCCTTTTGTTCATTCCATGCCTTGGCATTTTAAACATGGCCAGACACTCAGGATTATTCTTAAAAAGAAAAAAGAAGAGACAAAAAAACCCTGCTTACAAGAAAGTAACAACACAGTAAAGAGCTCTTCTTTATTTTTGACAGAGTAAAAAGCTATTCCAAGAAACCTTTCTGAAAACTGCACTGGCATATTTGAATAAAAATAAATGAAAGAGAAACCATTGTAATTGTGTGTCTCTTACATGATTTATGACCCTTAAACCTCATGATCTGCAGACAGCATATTAACTTTGCAGGTCTTATATAACTTTGACATCATTGACATATCAATAAAGTATATAAATTAGGCTTTCTTTTTAAAGTAAACATATATGATCTGGATGGTAAGTAAATGACTTTATAGTATTAAAAATTCCTCAGTTCACTTTTTTCAACCATGACAGCTTCTTAGATGAAAGTCATCCTTTCATAGAAGTTTCTACTTCCATTTTTTTACCTCCTCATAAAGTTTACTTTCTCTTCTATCATATCATTCAGATTTCCAGTAACCTCCTATATTAACAAGTGGAACAGTCTCTTCTTGTCATCATACCCTTTGACTTCTCAGTAGGATTTACTCACGGTGACCACCCCTGCGTGGAAACTCTTTTCCTCGGGTTCTGATATTGTAAGGATACATCCCAGGCACATTACACTCTACTTCCAGCAAACCCTTCAATGCCTCAGGCCCTCTCTCACATTGTGTTCTGACCAGAGCATACTGCTTTGAATTCTTCTCACATGACTCCCTCACTGCCCTTTCTCAGTGCTCTCCTTCAGACTGTGTACACAGTTTGCAATTGTTTCTTCCTTCTTTACCTCCAGTTTAAAATCACTTCTAATCCAATATACTGTAAATTTTCTCTGCTCTTTGCCAATTGCTCTTACATACACTTGAGTGCAGATACCTGTGTACACACACACTCCGCATCTTTGAACAAAAATAATTGATTCCTGTCTTAAATTTGGCTTGTATTCTCACATAGAAATTTATGAAGTATGTGTGCGTGTATTATATGTATGCATATTATGCATATGCCATATATACTGTAACATGTATATAATATGTATGCATATTACATGTATGTGTTACAGTGAGTTTTGAAGGGCACCTCTACCACAAAGTTACTATTTCCATAGAGTCTGGGGATGTATTGTAGTTGTCATTACAAAAAGTATATATCATTGAGAAGCCAAAGAACTGACATGCACAACCTATAGACATCAACCACCCTCTAAGGGGTGGGGATGATTGGACAGGGTGCAGGGTGGAGGGGATAAAGGGGTGAAAATAATGGGACAACTGTAATAGCATAATCAATAAAATATACAAAAAAAGTACATATCAGTTGTTCAATATTCACTTTTTTAATGATTTGTTAAATCAACTATAACATATAGCTTGATACAAATAAACCACTAAATTTAGTGATATGTAAGATGTACTGCTTGCTTACTTTACTAGTAGTCACTAAATTTTCTGTTCAGAAAAGGAATTATAGGTGAAACCTTTAACCAGGTATGTCTAACCAGATTTCTTTTATCACTGTATCTGTGCGCGTGTGTGTGTGTGTGTGTGTGTGTGTCTGCCTCTGTCCCTGTCTTTCTCTCCCTTTCCCTTTCTCTGTCTTCTCCTTCTTAGACTGTTTGAGTTCAGCTATGTTTACCATTTTCTGATCAATCAGAACATTCCCATCATGTTTACCATGGGACACTAATTTTCTGATTCATGATCCTTTTTAATTTGAATGCCATAATTTTTTCTTGAAATTTATCAAAGATCATATTAAACAGAATATTTTTGAATTGTATTGCTTATGGGGTTTGATTCCCTCCAATTTACCATGAAATTTTCCACCATTGGGGTTGGCTCGTTGCTATGGAATAATTTTTTAGTTATGCTGCTCATACAGTTCTATCTTTCTGCATTCAGTAGCCTATGTTTATATCAGTCATTGATGTGCTTTTTAAAAATGTTTTTTTGAGCTGCAGACATGGAAAAGAAAGTTCTAGTTCCTGACTGAGTAATGAAAATGCATTCACTCATTAAGCAAAAGCAAACACCATGACACATTTTGAGTTACATTATGAATTACCCCACAACTGCAGGCACTAAGGAGTTTTCTTGTGTAATAATTTCCTGTTCTGTCTTGCTTACTCAGGCAGCAATTATGTATCACGTAGAATTTGAATATGAGTTCCAGTTCCATGACTACCTCTTGTTATTGCCATCTCTGACTTTTTTCTCCACACCAATTGTCATCTATTGCTTGAGCTAATGAAGTTAACAAACTTTCTGGCACCTGACCGTGATGTATATCTAATATACAGAAAAACTCTAACCACTGTAAGCAAGGAAGCCAATGAACTTCATGATCTGTGGTTTTACTCTGGTGTCATTGATCATGGGTTTAATTATCATTAGTAATATTTTTATCATTGTTTCCAATATTTTAAATTAACATTTGTAATACTTTTGAAGAAATATATGGTATATGTCACCATCAGTATTTTCACTGTAATTATTCACAATATTAAAATTTAAATATTAACTCAATAAGTTATTTTACTCTTAATATTTGTTGTTTTAATTGTGTTAGGCATCTGATTATTTTTCTATTGTTTGTATTTCTTAACATAGGCCTATAATACAATAATTTGCTAGGTTTCTGACAAAAAATTCAAGATTTTCTTCTGAAGTCCAATATATAAACTACATGTAGATTTACTATCATATTAAATGCCTAGATTATTATTTTTTGAAATCTATTGTAGGGTGCCTTGGAGAATAAACTAGGCTGTATACTTTTTATAATTTCAAAATAAACATTGTGAAAGCATATAATATTAATATGTCTAATATTTCAAACATAGAAACACTTTCTGCTAAGATAACATTTTACCATTTCTCAAACAGCCCAACTTTTTAACGTATCAGTATCAGGAATACTTGTTAGGACTTCCAGTCAACATGGAGGCAAGTTAAATATGGTTCACCTCCTCGCAAACACAGCAAAAATTACAAATAAATTACAAAACAACTATCACCAAGAATCATCAGAAAATCAAGCTCCATGGAAGTCCAACAACCAAGGAATTAAATCACATTTATCCAGATGGGTAGGAGGGGTAGAGACATGGAGTTGCTCAGAGACATGTGGAGAGATGCAGAGATGTGGAGATGCAGAACTGGAAGTCTCACACACATGTGGTAGATGAAAATTGGGAGAGATTTCTCAGGAGCAAGGGATCCCAGCCCCACGCCAGACCACCCAGCCCAGGATTCCAATGTCAGGAAGATAAGTCCCTATAATTTCTGGCTGTAAAAGCCAGTGTGGGTTGGGGCAGCAGAAAAAACTGTAGGATTCTCAGGCATCTCTTCTTAAAGGGCCCTCAATAGACTTAGGACTTCCACAGACTCTCTCCCTCTGGGCTCCAGTACCAATGATGCAGTTGCAAGAGAACCTGTGGCATGAAGAGAAAAACTGAAATGGCTGGCATCAGGGTGAGTGGCAGGAGACAGCTTCCTCCCAGACAAAACTGCAGTGGCCAAACAGCAGCACTATTTCCTTTCTGAGCCCTCCCCAACCCAGAGTCACAGAGCTGTGATACCATATTGGAGATTCCACAAACCTGGTTCACATGGGTTGCCCCACCCTGGCAATTACCTAAGGCTCTGTCCCCTCCAACTTACTGTTGTGCTTGTCAACATTAGGCTACACTACTAAGACAGGGAGTCAAAGCAGCTCTACCTAATATATAGAATCAAACACAGGGAGGCTGCCAAAAAGAGGAGACAAAGAAATATGGCCCAAATAAAACAACAGAACAAAACTCTAGAAAAAGACTAAACAAAATGGATATAAGCAATCTAACAGATGCAGAGTTCAAAACACTGGTTATTAGGGTGTTCAAGGAACTCATTGGGTACTTCAGCAGCATAAAAAAGATGCAGGAAGAAATGAAGTTTATGCTATGAGAAATAAATAAAAATTTACAGGGAACTGATAGTGGAGTGGCTGAAGTCAAGAATCACATAAATAATTTGTAACATAAGGAAGAAAAAAACTTTAAATCCAAACAGCAAGAAGAAAAAAAAAATAGCCAACCCCCCCCCCCAAAACAAAGATAGGCTAAGGATCCTCTAGTACAATTTAAAATGTACTAACATTCAAATCACAGGGGTGCCAGAAGGAGAAGAAAAAGAGCAAGACATTGAAAACTTATTTGAAAAAATGATGCAAGAAAACTTCCCTAATTTGGTGAAGGAAATAGACATGGAAGTTCAAGAAGCACAGAAAGTCCCAA
>PVJD01013340.1:0-34527 GCA_004026545.1 Mormoops blainvillei
TAACATTTGCCAAACACGGCCCACAGCTCCTGATGGCAGTCCTCTCATGGTCCACTTGTTCCTCGGGTGTAATGTACAAGAGGCCCCAGGTCCCAGCTGGAGCCAGAAGTCCTGCCAGCTGACCTGGCCACTGCTGTTTCTGTCACTCTCCATCACTGACGCTCATTTCCTTACCTGGCTCCAGGGACCACAAACAGCCATGGAGTACCTACTGTGTGCCGGGCACTGAGTAGGTGCCGCGGGACTTAGAGAGGGGACTGAGACTCTGGAGCATCACAGTCTTCAGAAAGACCACACGGTGGAAAAGTTAAATAACAGTGCACAATATTAGTCAAGTCCTAGACAATTATAGAAGGGAGTCCCAAGTCCTGATTAATTGTCGGAGTAACTGTGCAGTTAGCCATCGCCACGAAAAGCGCAGAGCAGCGCAAGTCAGAAGAGGAGGGAGGAGGGTGGTGCAAAGATCAGTGGGCTGCAGGCAGGATGGAGTTTGGGTCTGATTTCTGCCACGTCCATCTTAGGGCCTTGACAGTGTGCTTTCCCCTCTCTGCAGTGACCCATCCGCAGACAGAGGGGTCACTGAGGTCTCCTCCAGCTCGGACATTCCCAGGCACTTTCAGGTTGCACTGGTCAGGTGGCCTGCCGGGAAGAAGTTGCTAATGTACGCAACCTAGAGCAGAGCTTGGGCAGCAAGAACCAGGTGCCTTGACAAGTGGCCCTCCCGTGCTGGCCCCAGGCCTGCCTCCTGACGGCTCAAATGACCTGTCTGGATAATCTGACTATGCACCTGAGCAGGAATTTCCCACTGAGCCAGCCCTGCACATACTCACACGTCTCCTCTGTGCACACAACAGCCCTGTGGGCTAGAATAGGCAGGGCAGATCTTACTGTCCTGATTTCACGACGGGGGAAACTGAGACTCGGGGAGGGAAGGGGACTTGCCCAAGGTCCTGCTGGGAATTAGAGGCAGTGCCCAGAGTGGGATGCAGGGCAGACATGAGGTGCTTCATGCTTCTCCAAGTGGAGCCGCCTCACTGCTTCCCTCTGCCGCACCCCCAGCACCCCCCTCGAGCTGTGGTGCCCATGCAGCCACTGTGCCGTGTGCCAGCTCCGCTCTCATTTCAGGATCCAGCAAGCAGCCACTTTGATTTGCTGCTAATTCTTTATTTAAAAAAGATTCACAACTCAATAACAGCACATAACAATAGCTCACAGTCAATAATACAAAACGCAAACCCAATAAACATCCATTTTGACCAGGGGCCATGGATGTAGATGAGGAAAAACAAACAAACAAAAATATGGCACCAGCTCGCTGAGAACAGTATCTTGTAATTTCCAGTAAATTTGAATGACTGCAAGTCATATTCCTCACTTGAGTGGCAGGTAAATTAATTTGTCGTTTGTCAACCATCAAAAATAAACTGTTTACAAGGGACGGGGAAGAAAGCTTCAGAGATTCCTCCGGGGTCTTCAGAAGTGCCAAGGCTGGCCTGTGTCCCACGGGCTCTGTACAGAGGTGGGGCCTGGGAGACACCGAGCAGCCTTGACCCCAGACCCCCTTGGCTACACTCTACTCTGCCTATTGCTTTGTAGAAATCAGGGGCTCATTCACTCTTCTGCCTCCCTGGAGAGGAGTGGACAGGCTCAGTCACAGGGGTGTCAATACGTCACAGCAGAAACTACTGCTTGTCACTCACTGGCTATGCTTCAGGCACTGAATTAGGTCCCTTACAGGCATTATTGCATTTCATTCTCACAGCAATCCTTCACGGTAGTTATTAATATCTCCCTAATATAGACGAGGAAACCGGAGCTCAGAGAGGGTAAATAACCTACCCAAGGTCACACAGCTAGTGAGTAACACTGGCAGAGCCAGGGCCAGGAGAGGTAAGCACGGTGCCTTGGAAGCAACATTCAAGGAGGCCTTGGCTCTCGGGGTCACTTGAGTGCAGCGTCCGCACCTGGGAGGGGGTGCCTCTCTTGCCTCACCTTAGTCTTGGCCCTGAGCAACAGCTTGGATTGGCATCCGGGTCTGTCTGCATTCAATCTGTGCTTTTTTCACTGCGACATCACCTTGTAGTAGCAACTAGAACCTTCTGAAGGAGTGAAGCTCGGCAGTGGGATGTCAGCCCTCAGAGGGCTGACGAGGGAGGCACCGCTTCCCAAGACCCTGCCATTAGGCCAGACAGGCAGCTGTCTGCTCCCCGTGACTTTAAACAAGTCCATAATCCAGGTAAAAAGTGTGGGGCTGAGGCCACCACGCAAGAAAGTAAAATCTGGCTGTTGGCTCCTGGTCATCGAGCTCTCTGCCTACCTAGAATCTAGAGCCGACCCCACAGCCAAAAGTCCCGCCCTGCACTTTGCGTCAGTTTGCAGTCTTTTCTGATGCACACTTACCCCCATGAGGGTAGGAGACCTTGTCATTTTTCTCCTTGGGAGCGAAAGCTGAGGCTCAGAGAGGTTGACTGAGTTGCCCCAAGTCACACAGCCAGCAGAGCAGAGCCAGGGCTCTTTCTGTCCCATCTCATCGCCAAGAACTAGGTCAAGACCTAGATGAGGCTGTCATTTGGACTTGCTGGGAGGTGGCAGAAAAAAGAAGGGCGGCTTAAGGAGGAGGGGGGGGATGTGTCAGGAGCAAACAACTTATAAAATATAATAATTTGGCTAAATTTAAACACGTGAAAGAGTTCAGATTGATTCATAATGAATGCAGATTAATGCAAATGACTATGCAAATGATGCAGAAAATGATGAGAAGGGTACAGCTTACCTCTCAGCCATAAGCAGGAGTGGGCAGGACCAGGACTCCGTCTCAGGCAGCAGTTTTCCGAGCAAGCCACAACTTCAGGTTAAAACGACTTTCCCGTGCAACCCGACAGAGCCCCAGGACGGAGGCCGGCCACCCACCTTGCTTACCTCTCAGTTCTACGCAGTCTCCAATCCCCCACCACCGGCAGCACCACCCCCTGCCTCTGCCCCGGCTTCCCTTCTCTGAGCTAAATAATTCTCCGTGCTTGCCTTTCACTACTAAACCTTCCTTTTCCCTCAGCTTGTTAGTTGTCCTTGTCACCTTCTCCATGACTTCCCATGGGTCGAAAGCAAGGGTTCAGCTCCTCAGACCCCCCTCAGCATGCCATGCGTCGAGATAAGCCCCGTAGCAGCATGTTATGAAGGAAATGGCCTCCATGAGGGGAAATGTGGGGGTATGGACGAGGTTCTGCCAGTTGTGTGGCCTCAGATGAGTTACTTTATCCCCCTGAGACGCAGTTTCCTCATCTGTCAAATAAGAGTACTAAGAGCTACTGTTGATGGCTATTGGAAGGAGGGGCGCATATGCATCTGTGCCTGGGATGTTGTAGGATGTGCAGGCACTGGCCCCCCCACTCTCTGCAGCCGCACAGCTCCTGTCCCCACCCCGCCACCGCAGCCACCTGCTGCATTCACACAGGCCTGACTCCTCCCCTCCACCTCCTCCTGCTTGTCTGAGAGTCCTACCTGTCCATCATCACTGCGAAGCCAACATCAAACCCCCACCCCACACGCCCCACAGCCAAGCTGGATCTCAGTGTCTGACACAGGCATCTGTCTCCCTCCTGGGTTCTGAGCACGGGGTGGCCCTGGTTTTGTGCAGACTTCCCACTTTCTCTAAGTTTTCACACCCATTATCTGCTTTTGATGCTGAACACCACTACCTGTGAGTTTGGAAAATAAGATAGGTTCTTATTTGACTAAGGTAGAGGTTGGAATTCTGAGAGGACACTCGGCTAGAAAATGGTCCATTCTGATCATGGAACCCCAGAGCCCTTTGGTCTCTCCACCTTGCTCCCCAATATAGCCATCCCGATGCTGAGGTCTCTTTTTTTTTGTAACTATGAGCATCTCCCCACTTTCCTTATAAGCCCCTTGATGGCCTAGAGCCCGTCTCAGGTCCTCTTGTGCACACGACCCTATGCCACGCCACTCGCAGTGGGCTCTGGTCAGTGCCTGGCCACAGACACGGCGGTGGGCACCAGACTCCTTCTCATTCCATGGAGACCTCAGTTCCTCGCCTGCCGCACCGGCAGTCGGTCAGCCCTCTAGGTTGTCTCCGCAGAACAGGCCTGAGCTCTACCTTAAGGGGCCCCCAGGAGGTACCACACATGCTTGGAACTTGGGGAATTTCCTGGAATCCCAGGAGGAGAAGTCACTGTGTGTGTGCATGAGCAGAACCACCTCGCCCCTCTTCCTGGAGGCTTTTCCTAAAGGACCGTGCATCTGAATGCACGGGGACATGAAAACCTCCGAGTCCCTTTCCCGGCAGCCGGTCTCTGGGGAGGCATTTGCACGTCGTATGCTAGCTGTCGTCAAGACGCGCCCCTCTAGGTTCGCCGGTTGAGTCATTTTTTTCCCCATCCTTGCTTGACTTTATCTCAGCAACCTCAGAGGCAGCGGAAATAATCCTGCGTCCCCACGCTGCTTTTATTTTTATCACGATTGGTTGTTTGTCGTCTGCACACAGATCGCTCCAGAAGGCGTTACTGGTGGGACGGGAGTAAACGGCCTGTGCCTGTAAACACAGCCCTCCGCCGTCATTCCGTGCAGGACCTTCTCGTGTCTAGACCCTCCCCGGGGAGACTTTAAAATAGTCTACGTGTCAGTTCCTGCTAATTCCACCAGTAATAATAATAATAATAATAATAATAATAATAATAATACATTTGAGGGCTTATTATGTGCCAGCCACAATTCTAAGCCTGCATGTCTCAATTCCTTTAATCCTGACAACACACATGGGCTAGAAGGCAGATTCTTTTATGATCCCCATTTTACAGGTGTGGAACAGGGGAGCTAAGTTACCTGTCTAAGGTCACATAAGTCCTTTGATTTTGTACAGGGAGGTAAATCCATAAGGGGGAAATCCCAAGCATTCAGAGCACCCTCATGTCAACACCCTACGTTAACACAGACTTGTCCTCTCCTCCCTCGCTCTCTCTTTTTCTCTGCCCCCTCCTTTCCCTTCTCATTCTTTCCCGCACCCCTTTACTAGCTCTTTACCTTCCAAGCTCTGCCACTGAGGCAATATGCTGTCCCTCTCCCGAACTGACTGTCCCCTCCTGACTGAGGGGAGAGGGGTCTTTCTTGCTGACCTGAGGGGCTGATGCAAGGGAGAATCATCAGGACCAATATGGGGGTGCACATGACCTGCTGGTAGCTGCTGGGTTGGAGGGAAGGGAGTCAGCCTTCATCCCATGGCTGAAACCCATGTGCTTTGTCCCACTGCAGCATCTCGGGCTACGGAGCTGCTGGCGGGAAAGGCGGGAGGAACACCATGATGCGGTCCCACGGCGTGTCTGTGCTGGGCATCTTCAACCTGGAGAAGGACGACACGCTGTACATCCTGGTCGGGCAGCAGGGGGAAGACGCCTGTCCCAGCGTAAGTGCCCAGAGCAGGGGTTTCTCCTCCACATTCACCCAGGACCCAGGAAGGCCCTGCAGAGGGCACCGACGCCCAACACACTCCGTCCGGGAGCTCATGTTCAGTGATGGCAGGACTCTCCCCTTGCCTGGCCTGCAAATGCCCCTCCCTCCCCAGGGCCATCTGGGTGCATGAGAAAGCCGACGGTGCAGCTGCTAGGGCTTCACATCCCCAAGGGGACCAAGGCCGAGGTACAGGTTTCACAAGTGACCCTTAAAATTAAGAACTGAATCGCATTTGAATGGGCAAGTAGTGGTTCCTTTTAGCAGAAGTACGAGTTGAAGTCACTTCCTGGGCTTTCTTGCTAATGTGCCTTTGTCTCTGCACTATTACAAACAGACAAATGCCAGCTTAACCATGTCTTGCTCAGCTCGTAGGCCTATCTATGTCCTTAATTGCATGGAAAAAGTTCTGAAAGATACAGATAACAGTGGTTGTTTCTGGGGAGGGAACTGCAGTTGAGGGTGCTTTATCAACAAGGTCTGATATGGTTAGAAAAAAAATGCACTCATATATTATTTACTATTTGTGTGATTAAAACTTTAAAAAAATGTAATGCACAGATCAGGGCTGGAGGACCATGTAATCCACTCGTCCCATTTTACAGACGAGAAAATGGAGACCACAGAGGTGAAGGGACTTGTTCAAAGTCACTCACAACACGGCACGGAACAGGGGCTGGGGCGCCTATTTGTGCCGGGGCCTCGGTCTCCATAGCCGCTTTTCTTTTCCACACTCCGCCCATCACTTGACAGCCAGACTGCCCTTCTCTGCGGCCCCAGACACAGCCAGTCATTCTGATTTCCATCCCCTGGGGTGTCCTGCTGTCACACACGGGGAGCTCCAACAGCAGGAGCTGAGAACGCTGGCGGTGGTCTGACATGACCGGGAGAATGAGAAGTGAAGACTCATCCAGCAGCAGCCGTACAAACTCCCAGCACCCAGCTGCCTGCTTCTTGCCCTCCCGCGTTGAGGAGAGGCGGGCCCCTGGCAGTGCTGGCCGCCCTGACTGGGACTCAGCACGCTGCAGGGTGTGTCTCCCTGTGGGCCAGGCCCCACCCTCACCTGCAGCCCAGCTTCCCCCTGGGGCTGGGGTAGCCTTGGAGGACAGATGTGCGGAAAAGGGCTACTAAGAAAGCAATTCAAGCCCACAAAATAAACTCAGGTCTTCTAAGAGCTACGTGCTGAACTGGAAGCAAAGCATAGCCTCCCCGCCCCTACCACGTTACGGGGTTAAAACAAAGCAACAGGACTGCGCTCCGCAGGCACAACCTTGTGAATGAGAAATGTCTGGACTCCAACTTTTATTTAGCAACTATAATCAGGACTTTTCAACCTGATATAATATATTAAGTCATTAAATCGCAGGCTGCTGTAATTTCCACAGGTATTTATTGAGTACTAATGTAATTCTTTCATCTAAGCAGAAAGATTGCATTGACTTTTGCAAGGAACTTTTACTTGATTAGATTGTAATCAGTTATGTCTTTTCACAGGACCACGTCCTTTTTTTTTTAAATTCAATTATAATCTACTTGTTCCTCTGGGTTGCTGCACTTTATCATTTCATTAATCAACCTACTTGCTCTCAGACTTGGTGGACAGGCAGGGAGAGTTCAGAAGTCAATTCTCAGCCAAGAACAGAGGGCAGCACCCTCTGCTGGCCAGACTGGGCATAGCATGGACTTGGGGAAAGGAATCTGTCTTCCCTGTTGCTCCCCACCTCCAACCCCAGGAGTCATCATTGGGAGAAGGATAAAGAAAGACCATTTACAGGCACTACCTTAATCTCGAATTTTCCAAAATGGTGTCTAGAGAAGGTGCTCCAGAAGACGAAGTGGGCTCTAAGAATTAAACTGCAGGATTTGGCGGCTTTGCTGGTTCCGCTGCACATCCGTGCAGTTTCCCCTCCTGTGAGCTTGGCCACACCGAGCCTGGGACAAGCTCCACATGCTGGGAGCCCCTGCTCCTCCGGCTCCTTCCCAGACTTACATGGTGACAAGACCCAGGGTTTCTTGACACAGCATTATTGACATGTTAGAGCAAGTAATTCTTTGAGGTGTGGGCTGTCCCGTGTGCTCTAGGCAGTTTAGCAGTATTCCTGGCCTCTGCCCACCAGACGCCAGCAGCACCCCCCAGTAATGACAATCCAGAATGCATCCAACATTTCCAAATGTCCCCAAGGGAGCAAAACCACTGATCTAAACGTTAAATCTCACCACTACCACCACTTGCCATGCCAGTATTGTAAGAGGCCAGCACACAGTCAGCCAGCACCCACTTTGTTCAAACATCTTCAGCAAATATTTATTGAATATACTCTACATGCCCATCACTGTGCCAGGAACTTGGAAAATATCCATGAGCGAGAGAAATATCTTTGCTCTCCATATCTTTGCTTGTATTCGTGCCAGGGGGGTGGAGGGACAGACAGACGATAACTAGTTCATCAGTTGATAAGTTCATCAGGGTGTCCAAATGCCAGCGTGTTAGAGGATGCAGAAGTAGGGCAAGAGCGGTCAGATGTGCCAGAGTTTGGGGGCAGGTCACGGAAAGCCTATTAGAGAAGATGACAGTTGAGCAGAGTCCTGAAAGAGGCGAGGGACTGAACCAGGGAAATATCTGGGGAGTCCGGCAGAGCAGAGTCCGAGTCCCTGGGGTGGGAGCCAGAGGGAGGGTGGGTGAGAAATGAGGTCAGAGGGAATGGGCGCCAGATGAGGCCGCTCTAAGGTCATGTTTAAGCCCTAGGAGAGTTTTGAGCAGCGTAGTGAGGAGTGACCTGGCGCGCTTTGGGCATCTAAAGGCCCACCCCTGCTGCAAAGCGGGCAATAGACCACGTGGGCCCAAGGGGGGAGTCAGGCAATGAATTCAATGGCTATTGCGTTAATCCCAGCAAGAGGTGATGATGGCTTGGACCAGGATGGTAACAGCGGAAGTGGTGAAAAATGGTCAGATGCTGGGCATATTTTGAATGTAAAATCCAAAAGGATATCTCGATCAATTAGATGACAAACTGAGAGAAAGAGAGGATCTGGGTGACTCTGAGAGCCGATCCCGGGCCGCTGGAAGGAGGGAGCTGCCCTCACCTGGGCCGGGGTGCTGTGGAAGGCGTAGGTTTGGGGCATGATCGGGAGGCTGATGTCGGACATGCCAAGTCTCAGAGCTCTGTCTGATAGGCAGCCAAATGGGGACCTCGGTAGACAATAGGAGATACGCCTCCGGAATTCCGGAGAGAGGTCTAAAGCGGAGACCCAAATTTGGGAGAAATCGGCATAAAGCTGAGACAAGATGAGATGGCCTAGGGAGCAGTGCAGGTTGAGAAACCAAGAGCTGAGCTCCGGGGACCCCAGCAGGGAAAAGAAGATGACCAGCAAGGAGGCTGAGGAGGCGGAGCCGGGGAGGTGGGAAGAAACTCAAGAAGGCTCGGGGAAGAAACTGTTATGAGGAAGTGATCACCTCCCTCCTGCTACTGGCAGAGCCTCTCCAGACGCAGACTGGATTAGCAAGAAGCTAAACTGACCATCTCCGCACAGCCCCCCCGCCCCTACCCTGCTTAAAGGAGACACCCTAGCAGGGGTAGCGAGCGGGGTTGGGGGGGTGAACATGCGTCTGGGCTCTAGTTACGCAAAGGCCGTTGTCCAACCCAACAGTTGCAACCTCTAGCCATCTGCCCATGCTGTTTGCAGGAAGAGGGCATCCCCCAAGGCCAGAGGCCCCACGGCTGCCTGGCAGATGAGAAGAAACGGAGCAGGGCCTGAGGGGTGGGCCGTCCTGGCACCACCGGTTCAGACTGGGCAGCCCCCTGATTCACAGAGGAGGAGGTGGGTCCAGAATGGTCAGGGGCCCGGGCCGTGTGGCTCAGCAAACCTCTGGCAGAGCCTGTCGAGCAGCCAGACTGGGCCTGTGTTCTGTGACCTGCTCTGCCCTGCTGGTGCCCACGTTTCTGCCCCCTGACCCGAGACTCAGGCCAGCATGCCTCTTACACCTCATGCCCTTCCCAGACAGCAGTCAGTAGGGTTTCTTTCCGGCAGCCCCCCACCACACCCAACCCCCCAGCCCTGGACGGCACCGCACATCCACAGGAGAAATGTCAGCTTTCTACAATAACAATTCACAGCCTTCTACCCACACTAAATCCGCTCTTAAAAATATCAAATTATTTCCATCATTAAATCCAAAATGCCATAAAACAAATTGCATCTCAGCTATTTATCTGGAAATTTCTTTAGTACTCATTGCTGGCACCCCTGAGTGCGTTAGCATAAGGAGTGGCTAAAGATGAATTGCCACATCCACTGGCTGGTTACACAGCAGCATTCGATGGAAATTTGATGTTTTATTGGCCCTTTTTCTATTAAGTAAAAGAAAAGTCATTTTCCTCCGAGGTCAGGCCGATGTTTGCAGAGTTCATCTGAGCTGCTGCGGCCGATAAGCAGGACGGCCGTGCTTGAAGCACTGCCCTCTTTATTCGGGGATTCCGGGGTCTGTGTCACAGGAACTTCCACACCCCCCAGGGACTCCCAGGTGCCTGGGCTCACACCAGCACCGTGTGTGGGCTCAGATGTGAATCCAAATAAAACAGCGGCCGTTTATTCAGTCCCCGACACATGCAAGACACTATCCTAGACCCCGTCCTCAGCCACCCACTGGCTATGGTGTCTTTGTTCCCATTCCGCACGTGTGGGTCAGAGGTCCAGCGCCCCCTCCACGGCTGCTCGGGGGTGTCCAACTGACTCCGGGGTTCACTCCATTCTCCATGGCTGACACAGAGAGCTCTGCTTAGGGCCATGCCAGGGGGGTTCTGGAGGCAAGAAACGAGATGTTAGCTGGGAGGAATGAGTTGCCCATGAAGGAGAAATGACTTTGCCAAAGACGAGCTGGGAACACAATCCAAGTCTGGCCTCCCACTGGTTTTTCTCCTTCCATGAGGCATCAGAACTGCAGCTTCCTTAAACCCCTTGCTGGCTCCCCAGTGCCTAGAGAATGACGTCTAGCTCCTTCTCAGATTGTATCCAAGGCCTCAGCCACTGTTCGGTTTAATGCCCACCCCCCCACCCCACATGTCCTCCAGGCCTACCTCCCCACTTGGGCTCTCAGGCACCCCTCTTCAGAGTCCGGAGGACCCTGACAGGTCCTCCTGAACAATTTCTCTGTCCTAAGATGAACTTTTCTGAGCCAAAAAGACTCCTTGGCTTTTCCCCAAATATCCCCCTTGTCTTCTGGGCTCATGGTGCTCTCTCCCCCGGGTGCCCTAACTTTCTCTCATCCCCTGTGTTTAAAAACCTCTCTATCAGATGTAGTATACAACATGGGGAATACAGTTAATAATATCATAATAACTTGGTATGGTGGCAGATGGTTACTAGACTTAACATGGTGATCACTTCCTAAGACATATCAATGTCAAATCACTATGCTGTGTACCTGAAACTAATATAATGTACTTTAATTTTTTTTTACTCTCCCTATTCTTCAAGGCCCACGTAAATGCTACCTCCTGCAGGCAGTCCTCCCTGATCACCAGTTGGCAACAAGGGCTCAATCTCCATCCTCCAATTTCCCATGCATTTTCTCACTAAGCTATCCTCGTGGTCCTTCTCTAATACTGCCCAGAATGACAGTTATCTGGGTATATTTTTTTGGTCTCTTCAACTCAGTCGTAAGCTATTTGAGAGACAGACCCTATCTTTAAACATAGGAGATCTGTCTGCTGAGAAGTAGAGAAACTTGGACACAAACCTGAGATGCTTTTTGTTTCTACAGACAAACCAGTTAATCCAGAAAGTCTGCATTGGAGAGAACAACGTGATCGAAGAAGAAATCCGCGTGAACAGGAGTGTGCACGAGTGGGCAGGAGGGGGTGGAGGAGGGGGCGGAGCCACCTATGTATTTAAGGTGAGGTGGGCGCGCCAGCTCCCCAAGGGCAGCGACTTCCATGTGTCATGGGGCTGGAACCTCACGACAGTCCTGGGACCCAAATGCCACTTCAGTGCCGTTTGGAGATGAGGAAACTGAGACCCAGAGACATGCAGGGCTCCCCGTCTGTCTAAGAAAGGGCAGGCTCTTCTCTTGCTGAGGTGCCAGACCGATTCACCACACAGGTCTTTGCCATCCCTGCTTCAGAGCTCCAGAGGGCCCACTGTGCCCTCCTCTGTCCTAAGGTGAACTCGTCTGGCATCGTCGCAGCTGGGCCAGAAAACCTGGGCTATCTTCCCACAGGGACAGTGATGCTGAGGACTTATTCTTGAGGTCGTGGGGGTCAGAGCCAGAGACCTTGAGAGGGGAAGGGAAGGGGAGAGCAAAGGGGCCTGCTCTACCGCCAGCACCCAAACCTCTGCGGCTACTCTGTGAAGCTTCAGGAAAGGGGCCGCGTAAGCAGCCTCTACGAGTGACCCCACGAGTGGTTTCTCTCTTCGATGGAGCCCTGACTGTTACAGGAGCCGCGGGTGGGGTGGGGGAAGGGGGAATGGAATGCAAACTATTGGATTGTTGTAGCATGAACTCAGAGCCCTCAGACCACCAAGATGCCACCCACTGCCGAGCAAACACTCAGACACCCTAAACATTTAAACCAGGGCTCTGGGGTCTCTAGAGCGAAAGCCCAGCTCAGTTTGTCAATCTCTGAACATCTCTCCGGCCAGATGAAGGACGGCGTGCCAGTGCCCCTGATCATTGCGGCCGGCGGTGGTGGCAGGGCCTATGGGGCCAAGACTGACACGTTCCACCCCGAGAGACTGGAGAATAACTCCGCAGTTCTAGGACTCAACGGCTATTCCGGAGCCGCAGGTACAGCAGTGTGAGCCCGCACCCTCCCAGAACATCCCCCCAGGACCTCGTGAGCTGCTCAGCCAGGGGTCTTCACAAGCCTGTGGGCATCTCAGTCACTGGTACCTGGGAGGCTGGGAGCTCTGAGGCACCGGGGGAGGGGGGGGGCAGGCAGCATTCTGGGGCCCCCAGAGACCACCTTGCCAGTGGGAGGTTTGGATTGGAGATGAGCCCCGGCTTTCAGACGGCCAGCCCAGCCCTCCGCAGGTTTGCGGTTTCCCGAATGTAGTCGGAGGTGAGCTGATGGGAGAACTCCGGGCAAAGTCAAGCCCTCCAGACCCCCCTGGCCCTGCCCAGGGCAGCCAGCTCACTCAGCTCCTCACCGGAGAAGCTCTTGCTGGAAAACTTGGTGGCTGGCTCTCTGCTGGCTAGTGAGGGCCAGCCGCACAAATGGGGGACGGATACCGAGGGGGGCGTGGATTCTCTGATTCTTCCAAAATCAGCCATCCCTAAAGAGAAAATGCAGTTCATTTTCGTATTTCCTCCGCAGAGTGCGGGAGGATTTTTGAAGGCATTTATCATTTGAGATTAATTAAAGCCAATACTCAAACTTCCTCTTTAATCAAGAGATGACTAGGGATAGAAGAAAGTAGAAATTGTTACTGGGTCGACAGTGAAGAATTACCCCCAGCAAGATTTATAGTGCTCCTTACACCAGTACAGATTTAATAAATTAAAAAACACTTCCGCATCTATTATACGTTTGCTTTTCAAAGCAATCCTGTAGGGTTTTCCAGAAAGATATTATTATTCCCATTTTGCAAAAGTCAGTGAGCTCACAGAAAGGTAGTAGACTTTTTTCTCAACATAGCCAAACTGTTTCATACTCGATCCTTTTTTTTTAAAAAAAAAAATTGCTGTTGATTTATTTTTATGTCCAGTATTTTCTTTCCCACACGTTTGCTTGACGGAGTCGGGGGACAGGAAGGTGGGGGCCGGGGAAGGCAGCGGACGCGGCGTCGGGCCCAGCTTCTCGTCCTAACGTGTTTACTGCGCCCATGGCTCTGCATGGCCGCTACCAGAATTCACTTCAGGTCCCCAGTGGAGTAGGGCCCTTCCCTCTGCCACCCGACATCAACGACCATGACAGGCCCACACCCCGCCCACTGGCCAGCAGAAGAGAGACCAGCCGCTCGAAACTTAAGCACCCCTCTAACTTTCAAATGTAACCAAAGGTCCCTGCGATTTGCCTGGGGGCTTTGATTGGCTCTCTGTGTCCCCATGCTAGATCCAAGCTTGCTCCCAGCCTGGGTGTCACTGTCGGAAAGCTGGCACCCTCTTTGTAGCATAATAGTCAACTCCGTCCACACTCGCCCGCCCAACCCCACCCCCATACACATACCCCTAGCCTCCCTCTGTGGCAGCTCTGGGTCCAGAAGAATCTCCCAGGCCTGTTAACCCTTCCAGTTCCAGCAGACCCACAAACTGCTCTTTCTCCAGGCCCCCCACCCATCATCTGCGGGAGCCGAAAGGGCTCTGGGGTCTTTGGGAGTAGGCTGCTTACTGCAATGTCACATGAGACAATATGGGGGAGGAGAAGGTCCTGGAATCTCAAGAGCCAGCAGGAAAGATTTACCTCGGTCAGCTGACAGCCTTCAGAGAAAGCGGCACTGCACGTCAGCTCTGTCAGCAGCACTTCCTTTGCAAGAGTTCAAAGCTGCCCCAGGCCTTGGGAAGCACAGCCCCTGTGGCAGCCACCAGCGAATCCGTCACCCCTCCCCCGCCTTCTCTGGCCCTGACCGAGAGCAGCCCCTCAGGAGCAGACAGGCAAGACTTCAGAGGGTGAGGCCCTCTGCACGCATGGGCCCTGCCTCTCAAGTGCCCAGCGAGTGGTTTATGAAGCATTTCAAACACTCGCTGTCTCCTTTGATCCAAACATCAACTCGCTGAGGCGAGTCTCCTTATCCTCAAGTTACAGGCTCGGGATGAGGAAGTCCTGGCCCAGTAAAGAATGAAGCCTGTCGGGTTTCCTGGTGCCTAGTCCTGGATTCCTGCAAGGAGCTTCTCTGCAGCCACCTCGGCAGGGTTTTGGCAGCTGGCCGCCCCGGGACTGCGGGGTCCTGGCGCAGGCTTTGATGGGGAGCGGCTGACGAAGCGAAGGCCCAGCACTTCAGGAGCTGGTAGACGTGGAGGAAAGGCAGGGGAACACGTTGAGTCGTTGTTCTGCCTGTTGTCCCCCGCCCACCCCATTCCTGGACAAATGCTCTCAGGGCTTTGGAGCCCGAGGCCTGACAGGAAGCAGTGGTGCAAGGCGTGAGCCCACCAGGACACTCAGCTGTAGCCAAGGCAGGCCTCTAGGACCAAGGCCATGCTCCTGGTCTTCCAGCTATGGACCCCAGCTCCCAGGCCCCACTGAAGAGGGGGCCCCTAGGCCCCGGCAAAGCACACCGTGCCCCGCTTCCTTTGCCGACCCAGTGGCCAGCCTAACCCAACCAGCGGCCTCGCTAGTTTTCTCTGTCTCTCCCCGCAGGTGGCGGAGGCGGCTGGAATGATAACACTTCCTTGCTCTGGTCTGGAAAATCTTTGCTGGAGGGTGCCACCGGAGGACATTCCTGCCCCCAGGCCATGAAGAAGTGGGGGTGGGAGACAAGAGGGGGTTTCGGAGGGGGTGGAGGGGGGTGCTCCTCAGGTGGAGGAGGCGGAGGATATATAGGTAAAGATGATTTGTGTTCAAGGTGTCACTCCCCTTCCCTCTTAGTCCTAGGTGCCTCCCCTCCCCGTCCTCCCCCAGCCCTCGCCTGCCCTCCCCTGGCCGCCCCCCACCCCCGTGTGGACTGTGATGTAAACGTGCACGCCTTCCGCTCAGCCCAGGGACCAGCCAGAGGCAGGGCGTTGGCTCACGAGCCAGCCTCCTGCCTCAAGGCTTCAATAGTGACAGCATCAAGATCCCGTGTGGTTCTTGATCACGCCCCAAGTCGATGATAAAGGGGCTTTGGCTTCCCAGACTCTCCTCTGAGCCACCCCTCCGGATGTGCTGGCTTGAGAACCTCGGAGGCCAGACTTCTCAACCGCGTGCCTCCCTTGGGATGGCCTGGCCCATGGACTTGCCAAGCCAGTTCCCTCCGGGCCTGGCCTGTGGCTTCCAGCCTCAAGGACTCCCCACTTTCCCTTCCCCGCCCCAGCCCACCAGCTCCAGAACGCCCCTTGCCGTGCCGATGGGCGCTACTCTGGAGGGCAAGTGCAGGCAGCCCAGCCCAGCCCAGCCCAGCCCTTCGGCAAGCAGCAGGCCCTGGCCCCAGCGCTCCTCTGAGCTAGAGCGGAGCGCGGGGGCCTTCTGGAGCTGAGCGGCTGGGAAATGGTGGCTCCACCGTCCCCACAGACTAGGACACAATGCATGCACACGCTGTGATGTTCTGTCTGTGTTTTGCTTTACTCTGTGTAAGATGCTTGCATTAACCAGATGCTCTTCTTTCCCAAGCCCTGGGTGGGTGGGCGGAGCCCGAGGGGGGTTGCCCAGAGATAACCCAGCCCCAGCCAAACGGAGGGACAGGAGCCTAAAGGCACAGGGGCCCTTCCCCCCATGTCCCATCCCCTGCGGGGCGGGACTGGAGAGCAACTCCTCGGTGCCACTGCCCTGGTCAGTCCCAGAAGAGTCCCTCCCGGGGCTAACCAGCTTGGGGAGACTGGAATTTTTCCAGCTCTCGTTCACACGCACTACTTCCTACGGGGTCTCAGTAGAGTGGGGACCCCCCTGCGGGAGCTGGCCTGGACCTGGAGAGGAAAGTGGCCTCACACCCAGCAGCTACAAGCCAAGCCTCACGTGCAGCCCCTGTGCCCTGAGCCTCCCTTCCCTCCCCATCACCCCACCCTTCCAGGCGCCTCACTGACCCCACTGCATGACCCGCTGATGCGCACGTGTGTTGAGACTGGGCACGCACCTCTCTGCGTTAAACTCTTCTCTGGTTTGCCACAGGCGGCAACGCAGCCTCAAACAATGACCCTGAGATGGACGGGGAGGATGGGGTGTCCTTCATCAGTCCCCTGGGCATCCTGTATACCCCGGCTTTAAAAGGTACCCCCTCTGCCAGGTACAGAACCTACTTCCATAGGTCAGTTCTTCCACCCAGCTAAAACCTCAGAGCTGCCGAAGTGAGCCCAGGACACAAAGGCATGATCTCGGGTCAGAAGCAAGGCTGCCTGGTACTCATCTCACCCAGTTTTCTGGAAGTCAGGAGGCGTGGTCTGATATGGACAGAGGCAGAAGGCTGCATACCAGGCAGGCCGGTCCTAGGGAGTGCAGCAGTAACAGGGTCTGTACCTATGGCAGCCAACTTAAGGGCCAGGTGTGTGGACACTCCCACCCGCCTCCTTAAATGCACCCAAATGGCCTCCATCTGAAATGCGCTCACCAGATGCCCGGGGACTTTTCCTGCACAGAACAGCACTGCAGCGGCTGTGGGACGTGGGAACAGGGACCAGAGAACCCACACTGACCAGCTAGAGATAAACACAGGGACTGGGCAGGGGTGCAGGGCAACTGTTGTCGTCACAGGCTCCACCCGAGGCTAACCCATCCCCCTCCCCACCGTCCTTGTCAACAGTGATGGAAGGCCACGGGGAAGTGAATATTAAGCATTACCTGAACTGCAGCCACTGTGAGGTAGATGAGTGCCACCTGGACCCCGAGAGCCATAAGGTCATCTGCTTCTGTGAGCACGGGACAGTGCTGGCTGAGGACGGTATCTCTTGCATTGGTAAGAGGATGGGGGCGGGGGCCCAGAGACTGAGCCACAGCTCCTTTCCATGGCTCTGGGAGCCATCGGATGCAGTTTTGTGAACTTTCTGACCGCCCCCACCCCACCATCGTCTGCCCCAGCATGAATGCTCTGACAACTTGGCAGGGAGACCTGAGTGGGAAAGATGGGCCACAGCTCACAAAGGAGTCTGAAGTCATCTGGTCCCACACCTGACTCGGGGCATGAACCATCACACCCCTACCCAGGGGTTGTTCTGTCTCCGAGGGGACGCCCCTAGCTCCAGGGACAGGGACACTCCCAAGGCACGCACTTCCTCCAGACCCACCCCTTTCAGCCTCCACTCCCAGGGTCCTCCTCCTGCATGGCTTCTCCAGGTTAAACGACCCTTGCATTTCAATCCATTCACACAGGACACAGTTTAACGTCTCCTCTCCATCCTGGTACACACATCTGCAGGTGTTTCAAATGTCCCTTTTGAAATGCAGTGTCTGGACCAGACACGGTTCCTCAGTGTTGTTGATGCCAGTGTGGCACCTGGGAACCTCCTTCCCATGCCCAGGGCCCAGGGCTCCCGGGGCCACAGGAAGTAACTCAGCCTCAGAGTGTCACTGACAGGTACACTCTGTTGTTGGGTCAGACTGAGTTCATTGCCACCGAAAGCCTCTGACTCTCTTCTACTAGCCACTGTTGGCTCATCTTTTATCCTCATCCCATCGTTGTGCAGTGGATACCTTGGATTAATGTCTAGAATTTCCTATCTAGTCCTGTTCCATGTTTCCTTCACCCGAAGCCACCCTTGAAGTCCGTAAAACCAGGACAAACCTGCTCTAGGCCCCTGGTCCTCTGAAAAGAAGGGTGGATGAGGTTTCCAGGCATGACAGGAGCAGGCGGCTTTTGTCCTGGCTGGGGAGGGCATTTCGGACTCAGGTCAACTCAAAGGAGAATCAGTGGGGTCACTGGTGTCTCATGGGCACCTGTCTTCCAGTGTCGCCCACCCCAGAGCCCCACCTGCCGCTCTCGCTGGTCCTCTCCATTGTGACCTCGGCACTCGTGGCTGCCCTAGTCCTGGCGTTCTCTGGCATCATGATCGGTGAGTGCACCACAGCCCTGGGGCTTCCAAGGGAGGCAGGAAGGGAGATCTGGCAGAGCAGGACAATGTCTCGGGTTCTGCCACGGACCCCAAGGTGTCACTCTGCATGGGTGGTGACTGGGGAAGCCCAGGCTCCCAGCACGGCTGTGGGTCCCTGGGAGCCCCTGATCCCAAACCTCAGCCCCATAAATACACTCCTGGCTGCCCTCGGGGATACGGGGGTGGGGGGTACTCTGCAGAGGTGGACACCATAGCTCAAGCTCAGCCCCGCCCCCAGACTTCACTGCCAGCTCCCATCAGACATGGGCTTCAGCAGACTCTTCTCCTAGTTGGGCTCAGTCCCTGTGTAACGCCTCCAGCCCCCTGTTTCCCCGCTATAGGCAGAGAATGCAAAGTTGGCTTGCGGGTGTTGCCTGCTGGGCCTGTGAGCCAAGGTGCGCTGATCAGTAGGTCACGGAGGGCTCACCGGGTGCAGCCAGGCTCCTGCTTCCGGACATGCCCAGGGCAGGCAGGCAGGGACATGAAGGACGGCAGAGGGAAAGGCTTGGCCCAGGCAGCGTTTTCAGACCAGCCTCCTCGGGGGAGAGGGAACCCAGGGGTGGCAGGGAGATGGCGGCACGTGTAATTCCCGCATGGTGCACCCTTCAAAGGGACAGGGTGGTAGGAGCTAACACGCGTTGCACACTGTAGCTCACCAAGCAGCGGAGGGAGCAGAGCGCACAGCAGCCGGCCCGCTTGCCCTGACCCCGAGGGGCTGAGGCCGCGCTTTAGAGGCAGAATCCCCCCTGCGAGTCGCAGTTTCACGCTGCCTCCCGTGGGATTTGCCTACAGAGTGCTCCCACGTGTGCGGTAACAGAGACAGGGGTCCCTTGCCTTGGTAGAGCTCTTTGGAATTTTTCAAAACCGTTTAATATTGGTGAGTTTATTTTCTTAAGACAGCCCTAGGCAGTGGGGACTGGGGCGCCTAGGGGATAGGGAAGGAGTTACTTTGCCTGCCTACAGGGGACACTGGGGGCCAAAGAGGTCCCATGACCTGGTCAGTGTCACTCAGCTTGTAAGTAACAAAGGTGAAGTTAGAACGCAGGTCCTCAGGCAGCAGTTTAGGTGCCAGCTTGGGGGCCTGGTCACTGTGGCACGTCGACCACAGGAAGCACGAGTGACCGAGAGCCCAGTCACTCTCACATCCGGTGCCACGTTTGCCCCACCCGAAGGCCGGGCACAGCAGAAACACCAAGGCAGCCTGTTCCTGGGAGACATGGGATGCCTCTGATGGCCAGCTTGGCTCCAGAATCTCCGCAAAGCCCTGCCGGACTGTCTTTAGACTGTGTGGCCATGGAGGGTTTTTCCTCAGCCTTCCCTCGCCCCTCGCATGTGGGGCCAGAAGTTCAACACAGCCTGATGGTTCTCCCAGCCTTCCCGGGCTCCCTCCCCATTTTCTCTCAGCCATTTTCCCCGACGAAGTTCTTGCATGTTTAATCCTGTCTTGGGTCTGCTTCTCAGAGGACCCAAGCCAATGTGTCTCTGCCCCTGTATGATACAGTAAAATCTTTTCCATTTGTATGATTTTAATCTTTACATTTACTTTAAATAATCTCTTGATTAAAAGTATACTTTCACATCTATAATCATTTTGTTAGCATTACTAAGTGTGGTGGAAAGGCTTTGATCTCAGAGGAGGGGGTGGAGATTCAGGAAGGCTTCCTGGAGGAGGTGGCCTGTGCTGGGCTTCAAGGGCGTCTCCAGGGCCAGGCTGCCTGGTCCAGGCCACACTGAGGCTGACCCCCACCTGTGTACAGTGTACCGCCGGAAGCACCAGGAGCTGCAAGCAATGCAGATGGAACTGCAGAGCCCTGAATACAAGCTGAGCAAACTCCGCACCTCGACCATCATGACTGACTACAACCCCAACTACTGCTTTGCCGGCAAGACCTCCTCCATCAGTGACCTGAAGGAGGTGCCTCGGAAAAACATCATCCTCATTCGGTGAGTGCCCCTCCCTCCAGGGAAAGGGGGTATTCCAGGGGCCTGGATGTCATCCCAGCACCATGAAGTCCTCTAGCAACAAGAGGCCAGCCCAGCCCAGCCCCATCCCACCCAGAGGGAGAAAGTTTCACGTTCAGGGCGACTTAGGGGGCATTTAATCGCTTAACGCCCTGGGTATTCATGGGATTTGTACAATGAGAGGAGGACTAGATGGAAGGAACCAGGACTCTTCTCAAGACCCGCACAAGTGGCCCCCTTCCCCCGAGCCTTCCTGGCTCCTCCCTCCTCCTGAGGGAGCAAAGTGCCCCCCACCCTGAGCTCCCAAAGCACCCTGTGCATGTCTGCCACTCACTGAGTCCACTTCCCAGAAGCGTCTGCCAGAGATCTGTCCCACCCTCCCCAGGGAGTGCAGGCCTCCAGGGCGAGGGCCAGGTCTTGGTCACCCGCGTGCCCCTGGCAAATATCAGAGACTCAAGTCTTTCCTGAAGGAACGTTCAACCATTGTTATGATCCCAGCGTGGAACATCTCATGCCAGTTTTCAGATAAAGCCATGGAGGTCGGGATTGGGGACCAAAGCCCAGTTGAGGGTGCGACTCTCGTGTGCATGGCCCCTGCCCCTCGTTGGTAGCCACTCACTGTGCCTGAACCCTTTCACAGGCTGGTCTGCCTCTGCCTCATCTTGCCTTCTCCTCTGTGCAGGGGTCTGGGCCATGGTGCGTTTGGGGAGGTGTATGAAGGTCAGGTGTCTGGAATGCCCAATGACCCCGGCCCCCTGCAAGTGGCTGTAAAGGTAAGAGGGGCTCCCTGGAGGACCTGGCCTTGGCCGGCGGTCTCTGCAGGCCACACGCTCTGCTGACAGCCCTCACTCCGCTGCTAAAGGCCCTCTCCCCTCTGTGCCAGACGCTGCCTGAGGTGTGCTCCGAGCAGGACGAGCTGGATTTCCTCATGGAAGCCCTGATCATCAGGTAGTCCCAGAGAGACAGCCCATCGCCCCCCTGGAGATGCTTCTCCCTCTCTGGCAGGAGACTCCCCCAGATTCTTAGCCTGCCTCACCAGGGTGGAACAGCCCACGTGGTTATCTCGGGAAAAAGTCCCTACTCCCTAATAATTCAAGTGATACCACTCTGCCTTCAACTAGCATCCCTGTGTCATCTATGCATTCTCTGTCCCTTCTTCGGAGGAACAGAGCATGCTAGCTTTTGAAGGGGAAGATAGCTCCCTCCAGGTGACCCTCAGGCCAGGCTTTCGCCAGGCCCCACTCTCACATCTCGTGCCCCTAACGTGAGGGAAGGCCGCCCCACCTTGGTCCCTGCAGCGGGCCTGCACCCTTCAACCGGGTCCCTAGGGCCCCTAACTGGAACCTCAGCATCCAGGGCTCTGACCGCAGATCTCTGTAAGGAGGATGCAGGGGTTTGACCTTGAGATCTGGCTGGGCTCACGGCCTTCTGTTGCACTAGGGAGCCTCACACAGCCTGACAGGCTGGGGCAGCCTGGGGTGTCCCCTTGGTGGAAGTGGCAGAGGGAAGGAAGTGGGGCAGTGTGGATGGTATGCCTGCAGCATCCGGAGCCACGGGAGGACAAAGAGCGGGCTCTGTACCGTGCTTGAAAAATAACTTCTTTTCTGCTTATACATGTAATACATGAGTATTGAATAAAACTTGGAAAGTAGAAGATTATATGAAGAAGACCCAAGTCGCTCTATCTCACTACTTGGCACAACCACTCTATTTCAACTCTGCACATGTGTGTGTGCCCGTGTGGCGTCTCCTGGCCGCCTGCCCTGGGTGTCCTAATGGGATCACATTAACAAGAAAACCCAAACCCCAGGGCCCCCAGGAGGAACCCACGATGGGGCCGAGGCGCCCCCTTTCTCAGGCTCTTTCACACAACACCCCCTGGTGGTTCCTCCAGCTTCTTCTGCCTGGGGCCTGCCTCGGAGGGGACCCAGACGTGAATCCCAGCAGGCAATCCATGCACGGGTCTCCGAGAAAGACACTGGGTGCTCTCCTGGCCCCCCACCCACGTTCTTGCCCAAGTGTCTATGCAGGATCCTCCCTCCTCCAACCAAACACTCTCCTGCAGCCTAAGCTCCTGCCAGGTCTACCCTCTGGTTCTTCCACCTGCTCGGTGAAGAGACAGTTCTCAGCTTAGGTTCAGCATGGGGCCCCGGCTTCGTCTGCAGAATGCGTTTACCGAACGTGTCCTCTGAAAACATAACTTTGTATCCTGCTTTTCCTACTTAAGATTTTTCCAGACTCGGCCCAGTTAAACTTGCTTCCTCCCCTCTGTTCTACAGCAAATTCAATCACCAGAACATCGTGCGCTGTATTGGAGTGAGTCTTCAAGCCCTGCCCCGTTTTATCCTGCTGGAGCTCATGGCCGGAGGAGACCTCAAGTCGTTCCTCCGGGAGACCCGCCCTCGCCCGGTGAGTGAGAACCGGTCGTTCCCCAGCGCTTGTGCCAAGCAGTGGAGGGGAGTGGAGCGGGAGGAGCAAGACCGGGCAGCCTGGGAAGCAACTGGGGGGAGGGGCAGGGAGTCAGGGCCTGGGCCCGAATCTGATGGAATGGCCAGGAGAGAATGAACATGTGGACAACAGCCCTGGGAGATCATGCAAGGCTTGTGCAATGGGTTCTGCAGCCTGAGTCCATTTTTATGGTTGGCCGATCATAGAAAACCAAATTAAGGACAAGCAAAAGAGGGACGTTCATGCCAACCGGGTCACTTACACATATAGCTGACATGGGGTAGGTCAGTCTATATCTACTTGTTCTGAACCCCACCATCATTTCTCAAATGGCAACATCCGACCTTGTAGTTTTACTATCAAAATAACGTGCTGAAATATTTAGGAAGGTGCTACGTGTGTGTTATAGCTGAAGGGCTAGAGCTGGGGACAGTGAAGAGACCTACGGGGATCCAGGAATGCCACAGCCCAGCCCCACTTGGACATTAGACAACCACATGGCTTAGGGCAGACTACCCAATCCAACTGCAGTATCTGCGATGTGAAGTCTGAGGGCTGGACCGGAACATCTCGGACACAGTTCTAAGTTACAAATATAGCACACTGGGTGGACCCAGAGTTCAACTACCCACTCTTGCTACTGCCGGGGTCTTCAAGACGCCCTGGGCACCAGGGACCAGAGCACAGCAGACCCCTAAGTCAGGACATGGCTTCCTGGAGTTGCTGCTGGACTGAGGACTACAGGGAAGGCTTGCACCTTCCCCACGCCCAGGAAAACAGAGGAGGATCAATAGATACCTGTTACAGAAAGCCCAGAAGTGAACATTCTGCTCTCAGGGACTCCAAGTGGTGGCAGAAACCTTGAAAGGTCATGCCTGCTCCAATCCCCACCTCCGGCCAGGCTCCATTTAGAATATCTGAGCTCAGGCGACTCATCTTGACATTTAAGAATCTCATCTAACCCACTGAAACGATGAGTGTGTGTGCCCTTGAGCAGGCCGGGCAAGGGCGTGTTGGGGAGAGACTGACCCACTTCGTAACAGTCCTCATTAGCTTTCACCTTTCTCCAGACCACTCCGTGAACGGCACAGGTCTTTCACAGATGAGAAAACTGTGGCTCAGAGGGAGTAAGTGACTTGCCAGGGCCACGCAGGAAGCGGAAGAGCTGGGACCTGAACTCAGGGCTTAGGACTCCTGACGCAGTGCTTTTTCCAACCCAATGTGTCCTTTTCCCAGTGACCCTCTTCGGGAAGCCAGAGACAGCCACGGCAAGGCTGAGTCATTAAAAGCCAGCACTACAAGCCATGCAGGTGTCTCCGCCCGGGTCCGAGCACCAACCTTGATAGCTGTTCCATCACCACCCACAAAGGCAAAGCCTTCGGTGTTTGTGTCCGGGGGCTCTCAGCAGTGCTTCTGGCAGAGGCCAAATGGGGGACACTTGGCGGATACTTTGGGAAGAGGCATGGCTCTGATCTTCCCACTGGACATTCCTGGGGCTGGAGGAGAAGAAGGGCTATACATGCACAGGAGAGATCTGGGGTCTGTAGAGGGGATCGGGGGACCCACCACTTGGCCAGTCCAAGGATCTTGGTGGCAGGGGCAGGGTAAGAGTGAGGAGTAGGGTTTCTCTCTCTTTTGATGATGAAAGATGATTTGAATATTGTCCCAAGAGACCAAGTACCAGGAGGGAAAGGCAAATCATAGAAAGATACCTCCCACCACCTACCGCCTCCCGCCCCCCCGGTGTCATCGTAAGAGGCTGAGAGCAGGAGGCTGCTGCCAAGTGCTGACCTCTGACAGCAGGCACTGCCCCCAAGATGTCCACAACCGTGGGACGGTCCACTCTCCTGGGACGTCCCCTTCTAAGGGCCAGGACTCCACTCACCAAATCTGCTCTTAACCCTTGACCTGGCTCTCGCTTCCTGTGGCTGTCCTTGCCAACCATGGCCCCAAGTCTCACAGCACCTGTCATCTTTCTTCTCACCCCTCCAGATACACCTGCCCATCCCAGGCAGGTGAGCTCGTCCTTTCTGAGATACCTTCCACAGGGGGTGATTTAAAAGGTCTGATGAGAGCCCCGCAGAGGGACCCCCATGCAAATGCATTTGTAGCAGCAGCTTCCCTGGAGGGTTAGAGAAGCTGGGCGTTCTGCATGGATTCTGAGCACCGCAAAATCCAGCTTAGTAAGGTGGGGGTCTGGTCAACTAAGGAATGTGAGCTAGAGGCAACAGCGGGGGCTCATATCGGTAAATCCTACATGTAATGAAGAAGAGAGGGACGGCTAATGGATATCGGGGCTGGAGAAATACGGGGGTGGGGTGGCATTGTGCCTCCGGGCTGTGGAACTCACTGAATTCAAAGGCCTAAATTCCACCTGGTTCATTTGTTTGAAGCCCTGGAGCCTCTCAAGGCCTATGTGATGACCTATTGTGTGCAGACACTCATCTGCACACTCAGAAGCAAACCAAGTCTCTGTTCTCCCTTCCCACCCTCCCTGGAACGTAAACTTTCAGGACCAAAGCACCTCAGAGGTTGTCTAAGAGGCTCTGGCTTCAGGTTGCAAATGCACAGACATGCAGTGGCAGACAGACTGCAGATGCAGTAGATAGAAAGCCTGCCCAGCTAACCACCTTGGTCACGGAAATGAAATTCATGGGTAACTGATGAAAACATCACCTGGTCCCAAGACCCCCACCCTTTTCTAGAAGGCAGATCCCTTTAAATGTCACCAATAATTTTTTGCAGACCCTGTCTTTACTCCACAAATATTTATTGAGGGTTTATTATATGCCAGATATGGACTAATCACTGTCTTTTAGTAGCTGTTGATTCAATCAATAATGACAAAAGCCATTAAGGAGCCAGGGATCTCTTCATTCACAGTGGCAGTTGTTGCCCACCACAGTGTCTGTATGGGTGTGGAATATGGTGCCGTCTGTGGGGAATAGTTCTAGAACATGCTTGGTGCAATGGGGGCTCTTTGGAGCCCAGAGGTCACCATGGACAGGAGGGAAGCTCCCATTTGGACTGATGCTGGGATTTGGGTCTTCGGCTCTGGTTTTGTAACCCCAGCGCTGGCTCCGGCTGTGCGAAGGGGACTTGGGTGCCCATGAAAAGTCAGCCATGTGAGGGACCAGGACGAGGAGGGCCCACCAGCATTGTCTTGTCATCACTTTTCAAATGGCTTTTTGCCACTTTCTGTATGTTGCGTCCCACGTCTGCATTTGCTTCTTCATCTTCCCCTCTCGGCCTTCTACGTATCGATTGTAAAGTATGTCACTGTTCTATTTGTCACTTGGTGAAACAGTCCCTACCCCATGTCCTGTGATCCTTCCTCTCCAAATGACTCAGGAAAAGCCCCTGAAGACTACATATCAATGTTATTGTTTTTTACTAGTACATACTATCCTTTGGGAATAGCCCCTCAGAAGCTGTGACCAAAGAAATCATTCCTCTCCACTGGACCTGTTTTGTCACCTGTTTTGTCAAGTGGGATGCTGGTCTAAACAGTGTCCCCAAAAGGAACACCAGCACTTGCGGTGCCCACACTCACACGCCTGCTCAAAAGGATTCTGTGGCCAAAGCCCCGAACCGTGACGGGCTCCCTCACTGGTGCCCAGTGTGCATTACTGTATAGCAAGGACCCTGGTAATTCCTGTGACAAAGAACCTATTTAACCCAGGAATTCCCACACCTCTGACCCGATTCCATCCCACAAACCCACTTTGAGAAACACTGGACACGATCTTCTGTGAGTACTGGGCAGAATACACCCACAGCCTCGGCGGCCTGGGGGTGCCAAGGAGGTGCCACGCTCAGTCGCAGATTGGTCGGGGGAAAGCCTTGATTCCAGCCCCTCCTTTGCCCTGGGTGGATACAAACAGCACTGCGCACACCTGCTATGCTCTGCACGGCTACCGTATCAGTCTTGCCACACCGTGCACACCTCCCTGACCACACACTCACAGTCACTCACACACACACACCGGCCTTGGGTGGCCAACTACCTGCTTCTGTGCAGAGTGATTAGCAGAGCAGTTAATTTGCTCTGAGCAGCCAGAGACAGGAAGCCCAGATAAACCTGGCCCGTGGGTTAATGCCTGGGAAGATTTAGTCCCTACAGCATGCCAGGCTCACAGAGCATTTGAGACATCAGAGGCCCTGCCATCCTGAGTGATGGGGAGACAGAGAGACTCAAGGGAAGCCAGGAGTGGCTCTCCCTTTGGTCGGAACAGGAAGCATTTTCCCGAGGGAAAAGATGTTTCTAATACTAGAGCAACATGGATGAAGGTTTTCCTCAGAAATATATTTACTTTTCTTTTTCTCAGGAAGTAGGGACTGACTCTCTCGTGGTACCTGGCATTTCTGACCCGAACGAGGCCCTTGGAGAAACCCAGCACTCGGACCCTGTGGCCCTCCACACCACAGCCCCATCATAACTGCAGGTCCCTTTAGGGGGCATCCCCGCTGTGCCCCTCCCTGCCCATCCTCCTAACAATCCAGCGAGGCTGAGTGCCATGCCACTGTCACTGATGGGGACACTGTAGCTCGGAGAGTGAAAAGGCAATTAGCCCCAGGTCACATAGCCAATGAAGGACAAGCCGGAGTGAAGCCCAAGCTTAAAACGGCCAGGTGTTTTTTTAATGCGCAGCCAGCGCAGGGATCCCGGGGTCGGGGCGTGGCCCCCGTGTGAGCGTGGGAGCGTGTGAGCTGCTGTTTCAGATCTTCCCTCTCCCAGAGCTTCTCACCAGTGGCTCATTTCTGTGTTGCCGCAGAACCAGCCTTCCTCCCTGGCCATGCTGGACCTTCTGCACGTGGCTCGAGACATTGCCTGTGGCTGCCAGTACCTAGAGGAAAACCACTTCATCCACCGGTGAGTCACGTGCCCTGCCCCGCCCCCACCCCCCTTCTGTGCGCTTCCCTCCGCATCTCAGGGACCCGACCTCCCCCTGTAGAGCACAGTTGTCGGTCCTCTCCAGTGAGGGCTCAGTTTTCTTTGTCTCTACCATGACTCCTCGCTCTATCCGGTCTTCACTGGCCCCACACGTAAAGTAGGTATAAAATACCCGCCCAGCACAAAAGACCTCGATGAGCTGCTCTCGACTTCTGGTGCGGCCCCCTGCCTGTAACTTGCAGTGAGTCCTTCAAGCCCTGTATCGCTTTAACATTCCTCACTTCTTAGAAAACTGAGCTCCCTAAGGGAAGTGAAAGGAGCTCAGATCTTCACACATTTGTGTCTACTCGAAGGCAAGGGCCCTGTTTTACTCATCTTCATATCCCCGGCATATAAGTGAGGCACAAGAAAGTGTTGAATAAATTAATTTTCTTCTAAAATACCATGAAATGAGCATAAGGATTATTTGAGTTTCTTCTACACTTCATTTCGTCTACTCCGCATGATCCTTGTGTTTCGATGGTGTTTGGACTGCGACGTCAAGTCCACGCATCATGCTAGAGATGTCATAGATGACACAGATTTCTTCCCATGTGGGTGTCGATGGCTTTCTCAGCTGACAGCTTCATTTAGAAAAGTCAGAGAGATCGTTAGGCTCTTTGCAACGCTCTCCCTAATGAGTTTCCTCTAATTTAGAAAATAACCACCTGGTGAACTAACAATTATTTGTTACCTCACATCTTCGAAGATGATGAGACATCTTCCTAACCGTTAGAATACGGGAGTACAAAGGAGAAAATGAGATGCTGCATGAGGTTGCACCAGGAAAGCATGTAAGCAGACAAGAAGCTACGCTTCCTCCCGAATAAAAATGGGGAAATGAAAACTCAAGGACGACACTCGCCTTGGTGCCCAAAGTCATTCCCAAAACAAGGCAACGACCTCTCATGCTTGCTTATCCTTTTACGGTCACTTCACTGTTCAGTCCTCAGTTGGCCCCGGTTCTTCTTCACGTCTCAACCTTTCTTGGTAGAAATAACAGAAGGAGGGCAGGAGCTGGGGCCCATCCTTTATGTTCTCATCCAAAGCTACACCCTCTGCTCCAAATCGCGGTCCATCCTGCCATTGCTGTTCTCACCCACTCTGTTGTGCCTAGGACTTTCCATGCATCTCAGCTCTGGGCTTTACTGGTGCTCAGATGCGACAAAGTTGTGCTCTTTGTGGAACTGGCCCTTGGTTACAGCCACCTTTGCCTCTGTGTCTATGTCCTTTAAGTCTGGACTTACCCGAGAGGAGCCTGTGCAGTCACCTTCGTGACTTCAGATGTCTCCCTTTGCTTCTCCCTGAGATCATTTCTGCTTTTTCATCCCCGCCCGTGCTAGTCACCAAGCATACAGATTCTCTGGCTGACGGATCATATCCGTCTTTCCTCTGATGTTGTCAAATCTGCCTCCCTAGAGCCATGATACATTGGACCATATCCAATGCTCTGTTATTAGAGATAATAAGATACCAGGATCACATTCTTTCAAGATTTCTATCGCTTCCATATCTATAAATAGTCACTGAAGGTCAGAATTTGATCCCAGAGTAATAGTTTGTTGCTGCTTTTATCTTTTTTGAGAAATGAAATTGTCAAAGATAAATCAAGAATGTATCAGATGATCTGCTTTATAAGCAAAAGGCAACTTCTAGCAGAAATTGACTGTCTCAATCCAAGCGTTTCTCCTGGGGTGATTGGTATTAGAAAAGCATCTTTGGCAGCTTCTAAATGGCCAGGAGGTCTGTGGCCCACTCCCACAAAAGCATCTCCTCTAGTTCTCTCTCCCCCACCCTGTATCTGCCTTGTGACTCTCAGACTAACCAGCAAACACACCTCCTGAATTCAGGGCAGAACGCCCCCACCAGATGCACACACTCCCATTTTTCCACTAGATCTGTTTCCTTTGGTTATAGTTTATTACCATTTCAGGAATTATGTGTCATTCTGCCAATTCTTGGTGTGTTCTGTAATATTATATTTACTTTCTTGCCATTGAATTCAAGATCACTTTTTTGAGCAACCTTTCCATGCACATCTGTGTCAGGACCTAGCTGGAGCCATAAATATTGTTCCTGGTCTACTTCGCTGTATTTCTCTTGAGAACTAATGGCTATATATTCTGCTACTTTTCTTCTATTTGATGTCACACCTGTTATGCTTCTATAGTTTTATTAGGGCACTTTACGTACCATTGCTCCTCAAAATTCAACGTAAACCTCTGGATGTGGCCAATCGCATTAACAACACCCAGCTCCCTCACCGACCCATTGTCCTAAACCATAATCCTCAATCCAAGTCCGATTTTTTCAAATACTATCCAGCTGTTTATTTTCCATGTCCTTCTTGACCAAAGGTCAGGACCTTCATGAAACTAGTGAAAAATATGAAAACACCACCTGCGGCCCCCAAGTACTACTACCTTTTTTTCTGTTCTGAACTTTAACATTATTGGAGACCATTCCAGACTCCTTCTGGCTGCACCCTGCATCCCCACATGCATGACAAGGGTGGGTGAGCAGGCAGGCCGTGAGCAGGAGTGGACGAGTCTTGGACAGCTTCTGACCGTGCCTTGCAGGCAGGCTGCAGGCAACTAGGCCACGGAGCACAACAACAGAGAAGACACAATAACTGTATAACTTGAAAGAAGCCATTCTTCAGCGGCTTAGCTACGATGCCGACAGCTTAGCAAAGGCCTTAGGTAATAGCATGGATGCAAGCCATTATGGCTCATTAGAAAAGAAAACTGTAGCCCGGGCTGGCATAGCCCAGTGGGTTGGGCGCCGTCCCTCAAAGCGAAAGGTCACTAGTTCGATCCCCAGTCAGGGCACGTGCCTGGGCTGTGGGCCAGGTCCCCAGGTGGGGGCGTGTTAGAGGCAACAGGTTGATGGGTCTCTCGCACTTCGATGTTTCTCTCCCTCTATTTCTCCCTCCCTTGCCCTCTCTCTAAAAATAAATAAATAAAATCTTTTAAAAAGAAACCTATAAATATTCGGGAGTACCTTAAGCTACTTGAACTTGATGTAATGGAAGCTATGCTAAGCCAAGCAGCCATCTGCACAAACAATGGCCTAAGGACAAATGGCATTTCTTACGTCCCTGTGTTATCTGCTTTTAGCTTAATTTGTTTAATAAAATGAAGATAATAATAGCATCCTGTATCCCATAGGGTTGTTGTGAGAATTAGATATGAAGCACTTAGAACAATACTTAGTACATAGTAAAAGGCCAATAAATTCTAGTTTCTATTATAGTTATTTTCATGTTATTATCCTATTAAACATTTTCAATCACCTCCCTAATCATTTTCCATTGCCCTTTTAGCTCTGAGGCCTGGGACTGGCATAGCTATTTCTTTTATACCAAAGTATAATGTAGCAAAGGAAATGTAGAGCAGAAGATGGAACCATTTGAACTTCAGATTAGAGGTGAAAATCCTGGCTATGAATACATTTATTTTCCCAGGGACAAAAATAAGGAAATAGACTTTCTCTTTTTTTTTTTTCCTTCCCAGGGACATTGCTGCCAGGAACTGCCTCTTAACCTGTCCAGGCCCTGGAAGAGTGGCCAAGATCGGAGACTTTGGAATGGCCCGAGACATCTACAGGTGAGTCAAGACTACCATCACCCCTCACGAGAATGGGATGTGGCTGCTTGTGCCCTAAGTCATCTCTGGCACCTTGTCAACTTGCCACCTAAAATTTCATTAAGTTCCTTTTCAGGCCATGGGAACCCTTCAATGTGCCCTTGCCCGGCAAGTCTAAATCTGGGATCACACTGCCTGCCATAGACACCGAGCTCTTGATTGGGCCGTCTCTCTGGTTCCAACACTCTCACCCTAACACTTGCTGAGACAGGGAATAACTTGGATACATGATGCAGAAGAAGTTTCTCAGTAAACTGTACGGCCTTAACTTCCACCCCACCAAGCAAGAGCGCCCAGGGCTGACAGGCCTGGGGCCCAGCTCCCTGGCCGTCGTTACCGGGGAACTCAGGAATGCAGCCCAAAGCCCGTAGGTACTCAGCCCGACCTCATTTCTTTTTCCCCATAACTCTCTCACGTAGAGCTCTCATTGTTCTGAGAGCAAGGGAGACCCCTGAAGGCCTCCATCAGAACTGGCACCCACCTCTGGCTAGAGGATGCTGGCACCATCCTGGACCCACAGGGGAGCAGCACCTGGGAGCTGATGAGTTAGGGATGACCCTGACCATGGTCACCCACCACCAGCCTCCACCACAGTACCTTCTTTTACTGCCCAAGTCTCAGCGTTCCTTCCCCTCCTTCCTCAGGGAACCCCCAGAGTGGCTGTGGCTGACACAAATGCTGCAGTGCGCCTTAGCGAGCCCTTCCTCTCCACCCTCAGCTCTGACAGCTCCCCAACCCTAGGCTTCACCACCCCAACTTCCCTGCAACCCCACTGTTCCCACACGCGCTGTGCAATTTCCGAGGTCAGGAACGGGCCTCCAGGAGAGCTTCATCACCCCTCAGCCCCTGCTGCCCCCCATGAGGCACTTCCTGTACCTGAGCATTGCCCCCCCCACCCCACCCCCGAAGCAGAACGAATTAATTCTTCCTCTGCGTCACGGAGCTTCCTGCGTCCTTACGTCATTACATGTGGTGTTCTGCACTGCAGTTGTCCTTTCATCTGCTTCTTCCACTGAACTGCATCCTTAAAACACATTTATGCGCTCACCACATGGCAGAGTACCCGATATATTCCAAATACTCAGTACATGTTTGTTGAAGTAATTAATTAATCGAGGCAGCTGGTGGAAGCTGCCTCCGGTCGCACACCCTGGCAGGAGAACACAGCGCTGGCGGTGAAGCTGGGGTCAAAGGTGTATGAGGTAATGTATTAGTTTTTATCAGTGAGTTGCACTCATGACATCACTGACAGAACTAGTACATGAACTCATACCTCTGAAGCCCGCCACCCTGCGTCCTGCCAGGGTGCGCTACTGGAGGCAGCTGCCGACCAGCCCCACGGAGCCTCTGTTGGGCACCTGTTTTGACCTAAGCACCGTCCAAGTGCTGTGAAGGAGCCCAAGTGAGCCAGACAAAGCCTGCTCTCAGCTCTCCCGTTTTAGATCTTGCATTACTGTGGATCATCAGAACAGGCGCCTTTATAAGGTTGGGGGAATGCTATTCAATGCGAGTTCTCATAAATGAAACCCGACAGGGAAATCTAAGCGTCCTCTAGTGGGCATTTTAGTCATTGTATAGATCTTTTCTTTTATGCCTCCAGCGGGCAGTTTTGTCTCTGATTAAATGACAGAGTTCTTAGTCAAATGACCTCTGTTCCCTTGCCCTCCTCCTGGACCACAGAACCCTCCTTAATGTCAGTCCTCTAATGGGTAGACCTCGTTGCCACTTTCTCAAGTTGCCTGGAGCTTCTGCTCAGAGCTATCCCCAGAACCAAGTTCCGTTTCCCTCTCCTCCCCCACAGAGCGAGCTACTACCGAAAGGGGGGCTGTGCGATGCTGCCCGTGAAGTGGATGCCGCCGGAAGCCTTCATGGAAGGGATATTTACATCCAAAACAGACACGTGGTGAGTCTCTCTGCTGCCCTCCTCCGAGTCTCCCCCAGGCCTTAAGGGGGTGGCCTACACTCTCAGCAGGGAGGCCCTGTGTCGAGGGACAGGGACGGTCAGAGGAGAAGCATCAACAAGCCAACACCATAGCAGCTCTCAAATGTAGGCAGATTCTAAATTCTCAGAAAGGCTTGTTAAAACAGATTACAGGTCCCCACCCTGAGTGTTTAAGAGACGGCTGGCTAGGGGACACCCACTGAGAGCCACACATAATTTCTTTTTTCTTTCTTTCTTTCTTTCTTTTTCTTTTTTCTTCTTTTGTACATAACAACAAAGTTGGATTTATTCCAGGAGGGCAACATTAAGATTAGAAAATTGAGCATTGAGATTCCCCACATTAACAGAATAAAGGAGAAAAGTGGGGAAGCACTGAAGGGGGCCACTGGCGATGTGGGTGAGACCGTTTCTACAGCTAGAAATAAGTTTGGGAAACCCCACCTGTACCTTACCTCTTAATCGTCCAGAACTTGATCGTCCTGCGTGACTGAAGTTTGCGCTCCCTGGCCTGTAACGTCTCCCCATCCCCTGGCCCCCTGGCCCCTGCACCCCGATCCTGCTCCTGTACTTCCACATATAAGTGAGCTCACACAGTACAGCACTTGCTGCGTCTGGCTGATTTCACTTAGCATAATGGTTCATCCATGTTGGCAGGATTTCCTTCTCTTTAAGGCTGAAAAATATCCATTTTATATATAATATATATGGATGAATTTTACAAGGTGGTATGTGTGGTTATATATACATACATGTATTGATATGTATTGATATTAACATCTGTATGTGTTAGTATGTACGCGTTACAATCTAGACAGCTAGTTATTTTAATAATTATATCAATCAAAAGGAAATTTATATTTATATTTACACACACACACATTACCTTTTCTTTACGCATGCGTCCCCTGACAGGGACTTCTGTTTGTCCCGTGTCTTGGCTGTTGTGAGTCACACTGCAGTGAACACAGGAGTGCAGCCATCTCTCTGAAATCCTAATTTGTGTTCTCGAACAGTTACCCGAAGCGGGACTGCTAGGTCGTGAGGTCATCCTAGCTCTACCTTTGGCTCATCCTAACCCAGTGGGTCTCAAAGCCGGGCCGGTGATCAGCAGCATCAGCATCGCCTGGGGGCTTGTTAGAAACAAAATTCGAGCCCCCCCACCTCCCGCTAATGAAACTGAAACTGCGGGTGAGCCCGGCACTGAGGCTTTAACGAGCCCTCCAGGTGATTCCTATGCGCACCGACTTAGAGCACCACCAACTACCCCATCCAGACTCAGGGAGGAACCTAGGTAATTAAGTCACTGTTCTGAACACAGGCCTAGCTTACGACCCAGCGACTCCAGGTCTAAGTGTCTAGTTGGAGAGAGGGCGACTCAAATAGACTTGGACAAGGATGCTCATTTGCAACATTGTTCACAATGGAGGAAAAGCTAAAACAGCCTACCCGTCCCACAAGTAGGGAATAAAAAATAAATAAACTGTGG
>PVJD01013341.1:0-34524 GCA_004026545.1 Mormoops blainvillei
CTGAATTAGTGACCCAAGCAGGCAGCTGGGAGAGGCAGAGAAAGAAAACATCAAAAAAGGGGAAAGATCTGAAAAGCTTAGCATCTACGTTTGGCGTGAGTGACCAAGGATGAAAGCTATCCCCGTGTGCCCACTTCTGGGAACGAAAGCTGTGAACCTGCTGGTCGCTCATCTGGCATGGAGAGGTGGTATCGCCAGAGAGGCCCGGAGCGCAGCATGGAACACACAGTGTGGACATGGGAGGACCTCATCCTATCCCTGTCACTTTAACCTCTCCAGCCTCCATTCTCTCTGGTAAAATGGGTACCCCCACCAACAGGTGATCCTGCCTCCCCTGCAGGGTCGCCATGAGAAATAAACAAAATAAGGCAAAAGAAAGTGCTTTATAAATGGCAGTAGGTACAGATGCTACAAAGGGATGGAGTTACAGAACGAAGGGCACTCACCACTGTGGGCTTGTTCCAGACGGTCTGCAGGCAGTGCTTCACCGCCCCGCAGTCGGCTGCTGTCTTCACATTCTGGCACCACACTGCTGAGCCTCTGGTGCATTCTTTCAGGCCCAGGATAGGGCTGGCGATAGCTACAAGGAAAACCATTGTGATTAGGTGGGTCACCTCCTCCACCAGGTCCCCCTCACTTGTTTACGCAGGGCTAGCCCTGCATTTAGCTGGACACCCTAGCCTGGTTCTCACCCAGCTATGTGAGAAGCAGTCCAGAGGTACCACATTCAGACAAGAAGCTCTGTTGTCATATAAGTCACAGGGATGGAAGGGACTAATTTATCTGGCTCATTTTTTTCCTCTCAAACTACTGGTATTTTTAAGCCATATTAGAGAATATCAGGCCATTTAATCTTTATAACCTTAAAAAAAAATTCCAAATGCCATGATGTAATGAAAGAAATCACAGGAGACTGACTTTTAAATAGATTTTAACTCATGTAGAACAAAAATCAGCCGTTGTTTTTTTTTAATCTGTAGGGAAAAACAAGATTCATATCCTTATTACACAGAAAAACTATTCATAATGTTCTAATAGAAAAGCTCTTTACAAACCTAATTGTCTGAGCTTTTGCACATAAAGAAATTTATTAGCAAAGAAGCAAGATGGTGCAGCACAAAATGAAACACGTCCACTCGGACCTGGGCAGAAATCACATGCACAGAAATGGAGTCAGGAAAAAACAGGAAGGTTCAATATCACCTGAGAATAAAGAAATGCAAATTAAAGAAGGGGCCATATTTTGAAAGTTAAATTAGCCAAGGGGGTAAAGAAAAAAAAGTCTTGTCACTGAACAGTGACAAGTTTGTAGTAAAAGATGCATTCTTATAATGTTGATAGCACCGTGATTGGTATTTCTTAATATACTAAATGTATTTCAAGAACTTAAACAATATCCCTCTTCAAAAAGTAATCTACTTCTAGAAATACATTTTAAGGAAACTGAGAAATTCAAAAGGGAAATTATGATATGCATAAATATGTTAAGTGTAACTCACACTACTAAAAAAATAGATACAACTTGAATGGACAAAAACAGAGAAATGAATGATTTTCTTATTAAATGATGTAGCTGATAAATAGCAAGATAATGTATAACAGAAAAATTCAAGAATGTGAAATTATATGAGTTATACAAAATTCGGAAAGGAATAACAAAGCAGGGTGGTTAGCTGAGTAATTTAACTCCCAATGTTGTGTGTGTATAATTTTTTAAAAATATTTTATAAACTACTTTGAGTGTTCTTATTGTTTCTTAAAAGAAGTCTATGGTATCCTTGATTTTGAAACTGAAAAATGGGAAAAATCCTCACTAGGAAACAACAGATTACATAAGGCTACATGTAGATGACCACTGTGCAGGGGGCAGACTCCAGCAAAGAGCACAGTGGTTTCCTGTCGTCTAAGATGAAAACCCCACAGTCACCCAAGGAATGCATTTAGAACCTCAGGAGTCACGCTGCGTGTTGTTTCAACTTGTAAGCCGAGAGATAGTACAGAAATTCTACAGACGTAGCACACGTGGGCATGAGTACACACAGTATATGGCACAGGTTAAGTCAATAGGTGCAATCCTTACAGGAGAGAGAAGGACATGAAATACTATCCTTACTAGCTGTTCAACCAAAGCTAGAGCTCCACAAACTATTCATACAAAGACTGAGACAGATCCCCAAAAGAGCTGAAGCCAGATTATCTACACCCTTTCAGAGACCAGCAAATGCCCTATCGATCTGCCTCCCAGTTTACAGCGTTCCCTGCCCCTTGGTAGACAAAATCCCACACAACTGGTTCATGAATCCATGTGAACTAGCCACATTCCAAAAGCTGTTGGTCTGAACTTTGGTTTCCATGGGAAAACATGTGCTAGATTCAAAGCAATACCAAGCTCCCCAGATGGCCCAGGAAGGTTTAGTTACCTAGTAACACAGCCAAGCTAGGCTGGGGCTGGCCCTCAGCTGTGGGTCTGGGGAGCAAAAATTGAGTCACAAGAATAAGTGCTCCAAGGAGTGTCAGAGACACCAATGGGAGACACCACCAATGGGAGCTCCAGACCTGGCAGCTGGCACCAGCACCTGCCACACTCCTCCTAGGCACTGGGCCCCCAGGACTCCTAAAAAGCACCCACTAAGCTACACTGCCTGGTTCTACCTCTAATTAGGAGGAAGGAGCCGCACTAATGAACAGGAAGCTACAAAATGAGTCTCTAGGCACAGGAACACACAGTGATATACAGGGAGCCAGAAAAAGGATGGACGTCAACAGACAGAAACGAGCAGGGCCCGAGAGCAGCCTTCTCTGCACAAGGACTGACCAGCTCGCTCCATTCTTACAAACAGTCAAGCAGAACTCTGATCCAAGGATTCTCTCCAACCTTCCCAGTCAGGAACTGGATACAAATGACCAGAATCTGTCAGATTTAGGGAAGGGAAGGCACCATCACAGACCCAAGCAGCAAGAACACTTTGTAGCTTGTTTACAGCTTCTAGGAACTTGAAACAGTAATCATGTGCAGTAATGGCTTTGTTATTTGTTTTGGCCAGGCTATTCTGGACTAAAAGTCATCTGGGTAGCCCCTTTTACCTGTGATTGGCCCAGCTAACAAACCCCCGGTCATTTCCCAGACCCAACGGTGCCTGTTAGGCAAGGCAAGCAAGCCCCCCACCTGAGAACTAGAGGTAAAAGGCAATCCGGCAGACCTACGAAGTCATCAAAGTCAAGCCTAAAGCAGATGTCATGGACACTGAGAAATGAAACTGAAGTCCCAGCTCCTGGAAGTCCAGTTCTTAGCAAGACATCCCCATTTACCTCCTAGGAGCCACATTTATAAAGGTGCTTATTACAAAAACGGCCTGTGGGGTACAGCAGACGTGACTTCCTAAGATGAAGCACTGTATATGGGCAGAGAAGTAACTGCACGTCCTCAGGATGGGTAATGCGAGGCTGAGACACAAGCCTGGGTGACAGCAGTGACCTTCCTGCTGAAAGGAGCGGCTGCTTGTTTTGGGAGCTGATCTCCCGAGAGGAAAACAATGAGTCAGAATACATGGGGACATGAATCCTGTCCCCAGGAAATGCATTTATACCCAAAATCCTCACACCAATTCAGGGGCTTCTCAAACACCACAACACCTGTCCAGGGACCCCGCTGTGCACTGAAAGCTCTAAAGGCAAGCATGGCTTTTCTCCACAGAAGCGGGGAAACAACGAAGATGAAGGCAGGATTACCAATGCCACTGACTCCTCAGGCAGGGGACCAATGTGAACAGACGTGGGCTCTTTGGCCCCACAGAGGGAAAGACAGACATGAAAGAGACATGAAAGTAAAACAGAAACATAGGGAGCCACCTGCACAGCACAGCAAAGAAAATGATTAAATGGTCTGAGGTGGAGTAGCTCAGTGGATTGAGCGTTGGCCTGCAAACCAAAGGGTCACCAGTTCAATTCCCCAGTCAGGGCACATGCCTGGATTGCACACCAGGTCCCCAGTAGGGGGCGCGAGAGAGACAACCGTACATTGATGTTTCCCTCACTTCCGCCTTTCCCCTCTGTCTAAAAATAAAATAAATTTTTTAAAAATCTTAAAAAAAAAATTACTAAATGCCTAGCAGGGAGTTCTTCAAAATGATTTTTAATTGGCCCCTAAAAGATGGAGATATCAAAGATGGAGATATTGGCTAAGTGGCATAGGGGAAATTCCTGAACATTCCAAGACAGAGCAGTTTTCTTTATCAAAGAGGAAGAAATCTCCTTTGTGTTTTCAGGACTGGGGCAAAGGGAAGTGGCAGGGGCCAGGCTACGAAGACAGACCTCAGGCACACTGGGCAAGACATCATCTGGCACACTCACTCCCATGTGATGGGTCCGTCCTGTGGGCAACAGCTAATGTGTCTTCACAACCCAGGCATGTGGCAAAAGGACCAAAAAGGAAGTGGGAGATTCAGATGACAGGGCTCCTAACTGGAATGGAGAGCTCATTCCAAACTCAAAGTGAGAAGCGGTAGCATCAAGGTCTGAGAGAGAGGTTCACAGAAAGATTGCAAAAGAACATGATAGCCAGGAAAATGAAACTCAACAGTGTTGAACCAAACACGAAGTCTCTCAGGCCAGCAATTTTCAACTGGTGTGCCACAAGGATTTTTTAAAACGTGCCATACCTGACATTTTGTCAGGGGGTACTGACCTCTTTTCCTTTAGATTGTCAAAATAGAGAAATGATAACGGCCAACACAACAATAGCGATCCAGTGTAAATGCCCTGTCTTGAACCATAAATATAAACAGAGTTGAATCTTATTGGTCATGTCGCATAATAAGGTTGCATCTGATTGGTTCAATTCTTGGTACCAGAAATACTTATATACAAGCATAGGCACCTGATTTTTTTAAAAACTCACTTTGGAGGCAAAAAAGGTTGGTAATTACTATTATTATTTCTTTTTTGCAAATCAATCAAAATCATACCTATTTTTTGTCAGTTCAGCAAAAAATATATTTTTTGGTATGCTGAATTTTAGTAATGAAAAAGGCTGAAAATCGCTGTCTTAGGCTAAAAGGGAAGTGGGAAGAGCAAGAGCCAAGCAAACAAGGACGGAAGTGGAGGTCAGAGGCTGCCCTGCCCGAGCCCGCAGGACTGGGGGGCAGGGCCCAGGCCACGGGAAAGGCAGAACACAGCCGCTCACTTTGCTTCCCATGAAAGGGTGACAAGCACAGCATGTCAGGACGGCGAGGACACATGACACCATTCCTGCGTTGCCTAGAAGACTGGAAGTGTTTAGCTGGGAGAGAGAATGTTTGCAGATACAGTCATCTTCACGGGTAAAGGACACCTTCTACTTACCACACGAGTGGACCTATTCTGTGCGGTCTCAAAACCCAGACCTCAGGGCAATGAATGAGCAGAGGCTAAGAAGCAGGTCACAGCTTAAGGTAAGGAACACATTTAACATCTTCGGAAATATAAAAAGGGAAAGGGTTCCCTCCTAAGTGATGAGCTCTCCAACAGCAGAAACAAGGAAGCAAAACAGAAGTCCCACCTGTGAGGAATTCTGTGTAAGAATTCTGAGTGGCAATGGGGACCAGAAGACCTCTTAGGGGCTACCAGTCTTAGGTCTTATAATAGTGATGCAAAGGACATGTTCAGTGTTAATACATAACCAACATATAAAAAAAAAAGACCCTAAATCACTTCCTGATGAGTTATTCCTCAAAACGTGTTCCCAGCAAAGCCTTCATTTCTACTCCCATCCTCCCACATGCTGCCCCCAAATACCGACTTCCTTCTCTGAGGGAATACGTTGAACTCTAAGAAAGTTCTTAGAATGTCCGCCTGACCCCTGGAGATTTCTGATTAAATGTGTCATATTAAGACATGAACTCTACACAGGGTGAACGAAGCACTACACTTCTTAGCTGAGGGTCCCGGCACTGGAGCCCTCAGTGACGAAACTCTGGTAGCTGAAATTAGCGAACTTAGCATTTCAGAGAGCTTGGAAGCCTACAGGCAAGCTTCAGTTTCTTAAAACAGGCATTTTAAAAAGATTTCAATTATATTTCCCAAGGAAATGGGTGGGTGCTCCCTTCACTCTTCACTCTCCAGTAGCCTACAAGAAAAGAAGCATACATGTTCTAAGCCATTCCACACACAGGTCACTTATCAAAAACAGGTGACAATGGAATTATACCGTATTGAAAATGGCAGCCACAAGCTGGACCAACCATGCAACCGTGGGCTTCATGGCAGCTCTAGACACTAGACTGAACTCCACAGCAAGCTTGGGCGGGAGGGAGAGTTCACTAGAACCGAGTGTGTTTTAGGTGCTCTTATGTGACTTCTTGTGAAAGGGAACAAAACTTTGGGTCTAGAGTGAGCCTTCTAAGGCAATTTACCCACCATCTAAATTAAATGTTTTTCAAATGCAGCATACTGAAAAGAAGGTATGATGTGGCTCCAAGTTCTGTCCAAATGACCTCAAGCAATTCACTGTCCTCCTGAACTTGTTTTTCTTCTGTGAAATGAAGATAAAACCATTGATGTCACTGGACTGTTGTGACAATCAAGATGGCAATTACACACTTTCAAGTGCCAGAATACTACATCTCCCCACCATTGTGCCCTTATCAGCATCTCTCTGGTATTTTAATGTATCCACATGTCTCAACTCCCCTACCAGACTGACTTTGAAATCATTTCGTCAGGGGTTCAGATCTTGGCTCCACCACTTCTAGTCACATGACTTTGAGGTGTCAGTCTTCTAATCTGCAAAATGGGACTATTACTAGTACTCACTCCTAAGAGTTTATGAAAATGAGCCAATACTTGTAAAACAGCGCAGCGCTGGCATGCCACAGAATCCAGTAAGTGCCATTCTCATTATCGTCATCATCATCATCATTATCATCTGAAGTAGCGACAGGACCTTTCTCTGACCCAGTGTCTTACCCAGAACAGGTGCTCCACAAACAGCTGAATCAGGGCTGTTCTATTTGTGTACATTTAATCAAGTAATTAACTGGCAGCTCAAAGACCTGGGGAGCTGTATCCCAACCACCTCAGAAGCTGTTGGTTACTAAATTCAAGACCCAGGAGTCACGGCCACACTGTGATGTGCCCAGGCGTCAATACTGCATACCAAGGTGCTTCACAGAAGTCCCCCATGAGCAAAAATGAGAAGTGCCCAGCAAGACACCAACAGTACCGCAGGTGAAATACTTTCAGTTATTTATGAAATTGGAGCTACAGGCCGATTTTCCTCTAATCCCAAAAAAGTTGCTGCAGTTCAAATTATTTTTGGAACCTACCCTTTAGAAGAGCCCCCTCAAAAACCTCTCCTTTGCTGGAAGGATGAAGAGGCAACCTGGCAACAAGATTCCTGCCCTGGGTGTTGGCGGTAGACGGACCTGAATAAAACCCCTGCTCTGCTGTCTGCTAAAGCCACGACCCGGACAACTTATTTACACACAATCATGGAAAATCACAGTGCCCCTTTCCTCAGGCATTCTGTGAAGATTAACGAGAAAGGAGTGAAAGTATTACGACTGCCCAGTACCTACAAAGCTGAGTCACTCGTACATAACAGTTAACAGTGGGCTTGAGGGGAAGGATGACCAAGAAAAGGCATTCACATTCTAATTTTTATACTTTGGCATACTTTAATTTTCCCTTGTTACCTTTAAAATCAGAAGAAATAGTTAAACTTTACAATCTGTTTCAGGAAACAATGTGGCAGAGCCTACGAGCTGTTCCCTGTATCTATTCTTCACTCCTGTCAAAGGGACCACGAACTCTGACCTACACACATGGCCGCCAAGATTAAAAACTACACTTCCCAGTCTCTTTCGTAGCATGCTCTGGCCATGAAACCATGTACTGACTGACAGGATGTTAGTAGAGGTTATCACCCCTTAAAGACAACTGTGATAGCTGGACCTTTAGCAATCATGATGGACCATGAAGGGGTAGACCTCCAGGATGCAGAACATCCAGCTAGAAGAGGCTCCAAGTACTCCTGGGAACAAAACCACCACACTAGCCCTGGACTGCCTGGCTCCTAAACTTTCTATGACCAGAAGAGTTCTATCATATTTAAGCCACTCCTATTCTAGGTCTCTGTTGTCTGCAGTCAAACCTAAGCTTAACTAAATACCGGTTTAATCATCTATCTCATTCACCAGAGGAGTCTCCAAATGACAAGTCGTTACTAAGGCTTATTTCCATTGAGGATACTTAAAAGCCCATGTATACAATGTAATTACCAAAGATTCTGAAAAGCAACCTTACAATGAAGGGGTCCTTTCCTAGTAAATATATCTTCTGCTCTATTTCTTAAAGCAATCAGTTTTCTTTAGCCACACAACACGTTTTTCCTTTTCAATATTTTAGGTAACATATACCAAATAGTGTTCAAGTCTACCTGCCAGTGAAAGGATAACAGAAAATGCATGCAGCCTCCCAGCACCAACAAGTAAGGCAAACATTTCAAAGGCAGTGATCTGCCCTCTGGGTAATGCATCACCATGGCAACAGGTAGGCTGCTAGGAAACCAAGAGAGGATAACTCCAGGAGGGGCAGGCAGCAGCTATCTTGCAAACTGGCATTTCTCAGAAGAACTCATGCGCTTAGATCCCCTAATAGCAAGAGATAAGGCAACACCGACCACCTGATCATAACTGGTGTCACAAGTGCCTTCTACAGAAAAGAGCATTTGTCTCTTCTTTATAGGGTCCTGCTTTTGGAAAACATTCTGCAATAACAATGCCCACTTAATCATTCAGAACAGCAAACCCTCAGAGGCAGCCTGCCTTGAACTGCAGAAAGTGAGATCCAAATACTCCTCTTATCACAAAAGAAAGCCATGGCAATAACGCCTCCAAGCTCCCTCGGCTACCGTCCCATCACCTCTGACCCAGATAAGCTATTATTTCCGTTAAGACAAAGGTTCTTTCTTCCCTGCTCCTCCTCTCCCACTGCTGCCTTGTTTTTTAATCTTCCTCACAAGCCAGGTCATTTAAAGACCAAAAAACCTATCTACAGGGAGAAGGCAGTAGAGTCCTCAGGCAAATATCCTTGTGCGGTAACCGAGACGCTGACGGACAAGAACGCAATCTTCTTAGATCGCACAAAAGTGAGGCCATGTGGCATAACTAATTTGGGGAAGAGAAAGTCCTATCTAGTTCATTCAAGAGTACTCCAGTCCAGCATAAATTCCTGCTAGCACGGCTCTTCTCCCTCAGTGCCAGCCTCTCCCAGTGATGATCAGAGGTGAACTTAAATCACCTTAGATAAGATTTCGCCACCAGTGGACCATGAAGAAGTGAGCCCCTGGCAGTACTGCCCAGGGTCCAATCAGGCGAACAGGTACAGGCAGGGGTCAAAGGCACACCTGCCACAGACCGAGCCCAGGCTGCTCTCCAGAGTCGGTGCAGTGAGCCGGAAACTGGCACGGCCCTGTCCCATCCCTGCTAAATGGCTGCGTGGCCTCTGAACACTTGCAGAAGACAACAATATGCTAAAAAAGACTTCATGCAAACCCCACCAGGAAATTCAGTGTCTGGACTTGTCCCATGTGAGTGTTTATTAACTAAAGTCTCAGATACGTGTGTGTCTACTATATGTGTCACTTTTTACTTACTTTGGATAATATTTAACAGTACTGCCTTCATCTGAAATGCCAAAATCTAAAATTCGGACCATAGCATAAATTACGGCAGGGTATTAGAATGCCCCCAGTATTCTGAAGCAGTCGCTTCCACCTCAAGAGGGCTCCCAGGAGAATTAAATCAATGTTAAGCAAAAAGCACCTAGAACCAGTGCTGGATATACAATAAACTCTCAGTGTTAGGTCATTACGAGGCCTGTAGTTTCCACAAACCAGCTAATCAGTGGTTTTAAGTGTGGTGCAGAGAACCCAGGGGTGCCAAAGATCCTCTCAGGGCTCCATGAGGTCAAAATTCTCATAATACCACCAAGATATTAGTTGCCTTTTTCACTCATTCACTCACAAATGTGCAGTGGTATTTTCCCCGAGGCATATGACGTGTGACCCCACAGCTGACTGAATGCAGAAGCCACTGAGGATCTAGCCAGGTGTTAACAAGATTGCAAAAATGTAAAACGAGCCAATCTTCTTTCTAAATATGTTTGTGTTTTAGGAAAAGCTATTTTTCATAAAAATTATGTTAAATGTTATGGGTTCCTTATTTCTACAGGATTTTTAAAAATTTTGTCAGCTTCATTTGTAAGATGGGTTTAGTATCGACAGATAGAGCCCCCACAAACGAAAGCTCTTCGGGGCGCCACAATAACTTGTAAGTATATAGGGATCCTGAGAATGAAACATTTGAGAACTACTGAGTTCAACATTTACAAATGACCCACTTCTGGAATAAAAAGGAGGGGAAATAGCTTCCTCATTTTACAGTTGGTTCCCTTTTCAGATTTACCTCAAATCAAAGCCACCAGGGGTATCTGTCTAAGTCATGTTAAGACTCCTGTGGCCCCGACACCCACATAAAATCCTCTCCCACAGTTGTGGTGGGGGAGGGGGTGTCCCTCAAATCTGGACATAAACTGTCAATAAAGGTCAGCGCTCCAGCTGAGCCCGAAGTCACCTCTGATTGGTCAACTCCAAAACGCAATTTCTTAAAATTCACATCAGTAAATTTTTTTTAAATGCTTAATTTAATCACAAAAAGGCTTGGCACTGTTAACATTTAAATGCCGCGCACACCATCCTACCAGCACTTCCTGAGCTGAAGTCTACTTGGCTTCTCCTCACACCACCACTCAGGCCTGTGGGCTCTTGCTGGGCTGAGCACTGCTGCACAGGCTGCAGACACAGCAGGGGATCAAGAAAGCAAATAAATACACCATGTGACATCAGGTAGTAGTGAGTGTGGTGAAGAAAAATGAAGCAAAGCCAAAGAGCTAGGCTAGGACAGGACGGCACGGCCATCTCAGACAGAGCAGTGGGGAATTCTGATAAGGCAACATCTGAGCAGGGGCCTGAATGGAGGGAGTAAACCACACGGGTTATCTCAGACAGGCAGAACACAAACTGCAAAGGTTCTGAGCAACAGTCAGGCTCCGGGGGCTGGACAGCGGCCTTGACCTGACGGGAGGAAAGGGAGAAGAGGGCTCTAAGAGGCAGCCAAGAGCCAGATGTCCTGTGATCTTGCAGGACAAACTTTCTAACTGGTGAGACAGGAAGCTATGTGACCCTACATACAAGGGACAGTGTGCCATCACAGCTGCTAAAGAATTTTTTTACTGTAATAAGTGACACCATTAGGTCTGGCCAAATGAACTTTCTATACTACCTTCTTCAATCTTATTTACGAAGTTTCCACGAACATAAATGATTTCTTTTCAAAAGCAGTATCTATCCAAATATGGCCAGAATTCAATTCTAAGATTTAGAAGTGTCATTAGAAGGCACCTCATTTTTTCTGAAACACAGGCGTCCAACAAGACGGCTAGCTAAACTGACACATCCATACAATGAAACGCTGTAGCAGCTATTTATTTTTTCAAACAGATGGGAGGTAGGAGAATATAAGAAGAGAGGACAGTAAGTGCAGTGTGGTAATCTGGACTGGATCCTGGCACAGAAATATGAAATTAGTGGGAAAATTGGTAAGATCCAAATAAAGCTTGCAGTCTAGTTAATAGTGTTCTGATGTTAATTCTTCTGAGAAATGTACAGTGGTTATATAAGGTATGAACCGTAGGAGAAACAAGGCGAAGGGTATATAGGAACTCACTGTACTACCTTTGTAACTTTTCAGTAAACCTAAAATTATTCCAAAATTTGAGGGGTTTTTTTTTCAGGTACTATAGATCTACCTGGATCAGCATGAAATACCTCTAAGTATAAATAAAAGGAGAAATGCAAATGAAAACCACTTATCATTTTACTCTCATCAAATTAACAAAATTTAAAGTTTGACACCAAATGTTAATGATTCAAGTTAAAGAAATGAATATTCCTTGGGAATATAAATTGCTGAAATAGTTTTAGAGAATAATTCGGCAATTTCTAGTGAAGTGAAATATGTGCACTCCACAACTCAGTCAGTCTATTTCTAAGCAGACCCTCTAAAGAAATGTCTGTTCATGCCATGAGAATATTTATAGAGGCAGTCTGTAACAGAAAAACAAAAGGTAATAATCCAAACATCTATCAACAGAATGGAGAGTAAGTATGATGTAAATGGAATACTATATTGTAGTAAAAATAAAATAGAGCTACATATCATCAAAATAGATGAACTTCAAGAAAAAAATACTAACCCAAGAATAGATACAATACTTCTAAAATGTTTTAAATATACAAAACAATGCCACATACACTGTTGAAGGCTACATTATATCTATGAAAGTACAAAGATCTGCAGGAGAATGACGATAAACACCAAATCTAGGAAGGTGGTTATCTATGGAGAGGAGTAGAACAAGGGAAGGGCGTGGCCAAACAGACTTGCCCTAGGAACCACCGTTAGTAACAAGAGGCCTAGAGCCTGAGAATTCAGGTTACCAGGAACCATCCCTGATCTGCTCCCTGGGCTGCTCCAGTAAAAATGGAGTTTGGCTGCCGAGAGCAGAGGCTCCCACCTCCCTCCTAACTGCTGATGATGGCCCAGGAATTATGTTTAGCACACATATTTATAAGTCCGTTTAATTCTGTTTTATTCAACTTAAAACATCTTTGAAATGAAAGACACCAGGAAATATTACAAAGTCAAGGGCAGAGAAGGGTCGCTGTGTTGGTGGGACTAGGACATTGACTAACACAATACTGTTTTCGTTCACGGTGTAGCAGCAAACCTTACAGTACTCACCACCTAAGCCCTGACACTGTACTTTGTTAAAGCCTCACTGCAGCCCAATTAAATAGAAATGATTATTAATCACACTTTACAGATGGGGAAGCAGTTTAAGTAACTTGCCCAAAGCTGCTGTCAGCAATGTGATAAAGTCAAAACTATTCCATGGTAGCATCTCAGTCCCATCATAAAGAATGACAAATTCCACCAGAAACATGAAATTTGGAAAAACTATTTTTCAGTGCACAGGCCATTATGCAAGGCATAATCCGGGTTATTTTCTGGAACTTCATGGAACAAAAAAAAGTAAAGCAGTTAGTGATGGGGGCTCAAATGTTGGAAAAATTTTAGTATCAGGTAATAGCTAATAAGCTTAGTAATCAATGTACGTAAAAGTTATTGTTTCGGGAACTGAAGGTATGACCCACCCTGACTCAGGAGACCATAAGCAGTTCCAGCTTTGTGCCCCAGGAGGACTGCGAGCAATTAGATGCTATCTGAGCCACTGAGCTCCAGGGTGGGATGACCACGCCCAGGACACAGCTAAAGACCACTGCCCAGGACGAGAATGCTGCAGTTTTTTTAATCCAATTAACTTTTCCCTGAATTCCAAACCCCTTACCTACATTTGTTCTCCTTATAAAAAGGATTAGTTTAAAATGGAATTTAAGACGGTGCGTTACGGCACAAACACACGATCTTCTCAGATTGCTGGCCATCTGAATAAAGCACCCAGAGATTCAATCCCTGTCTCTACTTATCGGGTCTGGGAGGTGACAAGCAGCACAAATGTCGGCTTTTCCAGTTTCATTAGTACTTCTGCAACAGCCAAATTCTTTATGCTAATGACTATATTTATCATTGTTTTAAGATGGTTAAAAAATTTTTTAAAAACCGGCAATAGAAGTAGCATTCTCCTCTGTTGATTTACAGAAAATCTAGAACTTCCCTTGCAGTGGCAGAACTGAACAGGATCCAGAGAGCAAGCCTTAGAACATGACACCCAGTAATCCAGAATGCCCGTGGCAGAAGGCTGCCTCCACAACCCCGCACCCGAGTGGCTTGGTTTTGGCTGTGAGACCTCCCCATGCCTTATTAGGTGGTTTCCGCAGCCACCACCACCCTGTCTACCCTTCCTCTTCCCCACTGCCAAGTCCCAGCCTGGCCATTCCAGTTTTGAATAATTTCAAGTTCTCCATCCCCAATCTAGAAAAATCCAGACCACTCAATTTTCCAATACCCTTCAACTCTCATAGCAGGCACTGATCAAATGTAGATACAAGTGGTCAAATGAAGCACGTATCAAATACTTGATTGTCTAATACAAATAAACCCCTTCATAAATTACATTATTTTTAGACTGAAACTGATTACTGATTGAAAACAGATAAACAGGGGATTCATCCAAAATTCCTGGCAGGTGAGAAATGGAATTCTGTTGATATTCACCAGACTATGACATAAATTCTTCTCTTGTATCATAAACAGCGGTAGCTATCAAATGAATATATACTTGTACATAATACATTCTAGCATCCCTCGAGAGCCTCCCTGCCTGTGTTGGGCAAACACCATTCAGCTCGTTAGCCATTACACAAGTGACAGTAACAGGGGCAGCTTGGCTTTACGGAACACGTATCACCTCATTAACACTGGACTAGCCTTTCTCCACTGGAGGAAATCACCCACCAATACCGCCCTATGGTATGATTCCTTTACAAAAAGTTCAAAAACAGCAGGTCACATTTTTACATCTATGGTGCTAAAAGTTCACAGTTGTTTCCTTTGGGGCAAGTGAAACAGGGTAGTGAATGGAAAACGCACAGGGATTCTGGATGCTGCTAATGCTCTAATCCTCGACCCTGGGGGCCGCTGACGGCGGGGATGTGCGCCCTGCGGCAACTCACTAAGTTGTACACAAAATGTGTATGTTTCCTGTAGATAAATTATACCTCAGTAAGTTTGTAAAAAAGTTGAGGTTGGTGCTGATAGAAGGCTATGGAAAGAGCAAGCACTGTCAGGAGTCCTGGGTTCTGACCCTGACTTCTCCAGTAAATGGCCTACGATTTGGGAGTCACTTTTGAGGGTCTCGGTGTCTTCATTCCTTACAAAGAGGTGAGATTAGATAGTCTCCAAATATACCATATCACTTTCCTTTCTCTTTGAGGTAGGTAAAGGGGGCAACTGGAGAGGCAGAAAAACAACTCAAAAGCAAGTGTCTCTACCCTGAGGACATCATTAAAACAGAAACCGCAAAGCTCCTCCACATTCAGAATGATACTGGACTACAGTGAGGCCATGCTGGAATGGCAAGTTCTAAGCAGCACTCGGGAGCAGATGATGGCTGCAGCCACAATGCACCTTCGTTAACAATATTAATATTATTAACAGTTTTAGAAATAACATTTCCATAAAGTCACAGAGGGGCCAGAGCTGTCAAGAGAGGTCAACATTCATACAGTGTGTTATCAGCATGACCTTGGCATAACTCTAAAGGCCTGGCAGCAAGGTTAGAACAAGGCCATTATAACACATTCCCATTTACCCAAATATTCAGGGAAGTGGGCCTCTTGCTTAGTCAATATTCTGGTAAACCATCTTCCCATATATACCAGGAGAGGGTTTTACATTTCCAAAGAATCAGTTAAGTCCCTTTAGGGTGACTTCAGTGATTTAGGATTCCTTTCTTTGTTTAAAATATTTTATTTATTTATTTTCAGAGATAGGGAAAAAGGAGGGAGAAAAAAAGGGAAACACTGATGTGCAAAAGATACATCGATGCTTTGCCTCTCACACACCCCCAACTGGGAACTTGGCCACAACCCAGGCATGTGTCCTGACTGGGAATCAAACTGGCGACTTTTCGAGTTCGCAGGCTGGTGCTCAATCCACTGAAACCACACCAGTCAGGGCAATTCAGGATTCTTAAAGGTCTTGTGAGGAGTGACTCACTGCCAAAGAACAATCATTTGATACTGGGGGGGAAAAATTGTTCTCAATTGTTCTCAATCAGTACAGAAAATTTAGAGACTAGCATTAGCTTATTACACAGACCATGGAACAAAAAGCAGTATCAACCCCGGCAAGAATAAGTTTTCTTCAGTGACTATAAAACCAAAAATCTTTCTTCATAAGCAGATCACCTTTCATAGTCTAAAGTAAAACAAGTTTAAGAGCTTGGTTTAAAGTTAAGACACATTCTTGTGAGCTAAGAAAAAGCTAAGGGGAAGAAAAACATCTTAAACCTATTTCACCTATAAGTATCTTCTTAATTCTTTGTTTTTCCATCAACTCTCATCCATTTTGTTACTGTTTGATGGCTGCATGATAATTAGAAGGGAGATTAGCCCCTAAATTATAGTAGTTAAATAAACAGGAATTGAGGTGGGTCATAAAGATTAGGTTTATTTCCCTCAGTGGGCTATTATCTGAGAACACCCAAAGGTGGGATCCTCTCACCATGTAAACTAAACCCTGGTTCATGACTATTAAACTACAGAATTTTGACTGGGTACTCAACCTCACTCCTCTCCCTTTACCAGCATGATATAAATGAGGTTAAGGTGTGAAGGCAAGGATTAGGAGAAAGGGAAGGTCACGGTGACATGGGGAGGGCATAAGGCCCCTTCTAACTCCAGGAAGACAGTGAAGCTGTTTCCTTTGCGTTGCCTTCATAACCTGTGGTGATTTTTACAACCAGTACTATTTCACGGCAATAAACAGGTGTAAGAATACTCCTGTGCACAACTACTTCTTACATACTTACACTTTCCCCAAACGTAGGCCACCGCTAAAACCGGCCAATAGCTACGCAAAGACGTTTTAAAGTAGGTGAAATGAGGTCTCCACTGCGAAACGATCTGGATCACAAAAACCCCGTATCATCTTCAAGATGCAGGATCAAGAGTAAATATACATATATACATCCGCAAAGATAAACATCAATAATGATGGTACAGTGTACTTTTATGCTTCCTGCAACCTCAATATTCTTAAAAACTGGGGCAACTGGGGTCAAGGGCCAAAGTGTGTCCGGCTGGACGGGGCCCCATTCCATCTCAATCACGTGAGACCAGCACAACACAGCTGCTGCAAGGATCACCCCACAGGCTCACCCCCCGAGCTGGAAGGGTAGGCTGGTGGGAAGGCGCCCGGTGGCCCAAGGCCCGCCGGCCGCAACTCGAGACCTGAAGGAAATGCCACCCACCTCGCCTGGACACCCCAGGACCCAAGCGGCCAGCTCGGCGGATTCTTTTCCGCCTGAATCCCAGGCAAGTGCTGCAGCTCCTTGGCAGAGCAGCAGGTACCGGCCCTGCGCACACGCCTGCGCAGTGGACGCCCCTCGCCAAGCCCAAAGGGGAGCGAAGGGGCGAGACCCCGTACAGCCCGCTCCGGGACGCGCGGGCCTCGTTCTGCGGGAGACGCCCTCCCCAGGCTGGGGTTCCCAATGCTTACCCGCGCCCAGGAGGCCGGCCAGGACGAATAGAGCGTACATGGCGCCGCCTGACCCCGCAGTCTGCAATGCAGAGCGTCAGCTGATCCCTCGCAGATATAAACCTGCCCCCCCCACTCCCCGAAGGTGTCCACTGCGCAGGCGCAAGCTCCTCCCAGGCCGGCCCTGCCCGAGCTCCGCAGCCTGACTCAGCGCCGCACAGGGCGCCTGCGCGAAGCAAAGGATGGGTGGGGACAGGGGGTGGAGGGCGAGGGACAGGGCGGGATAGGAGGGGGACCGGTGTGGAGAGAACGGGCGTTGGAATGGAAGGGAGAGGCAGTAAAAATGGAAACGAATAATTGAATAAATCAACGTTTGGGCTTATATATAAAATATCTTTTAAGCCTCTCATTTTTCTTATGGATCACCATTTTCTATTATTAGTTACATTTTATAGATGATAATCTATACTCAAAAAGGTTAACGGATTTGAAGTTCTCACGGTCAGAATTCAAACTAACCACTCAAGCCACACCGCCTCCTAGATGATGTTTTGCAGTATATACCTGGCGGGGGGCAGCGTGTAGCTTCATTCTGGGCCCTGTGTTCCCTCTTAATACTACATATTTATAATCACTTTTCTCCTCCATGACTCCCAGACAGGCTTTTCGGCATTAAATACACTCCCTCCCAAGGTCCTACCGTGGCTTGTTCGTGGAGTTGGAGGGAGTGGAGGAAAGGGATTGCAGAGTAACGTGGAGAATAGCGAGTGCCTCAACCACTGGAGAAGGGAACATGAAGTGAAGTTTGAATTTGAGAGCCCTGCTAAAGATCTGCCAGGAGCCTTGCTGAAGAAGAATGAGGCTCCACCCTGTCCAGCCCTCCATCCGCAACCCCAGGGTCTAGTACCTACCAGCCCAAGGGAAGGAAAGGAGGAAAATATCACCTCTTAGGGTAAACCCTTAAAGGTCACCCAGTCCCATCCCATCATTGTGCCAAAGGGGAAACAGACCTAGAGAGGGACAGACATTATTAAGGTCACGACTGATCTGGTCAGGGCAAACTCAAGAATTCCATCCACCTCCTACAATCTGTAACAGCTCTTAGGAACAGCTCACTGACAGAGGTCTCCCAGCCTGTGGCTCTCCTCTTATTCCACCACCCCCGGCACTGCAGCTTTTACTTCCCACTGCGGGGCTGCATGGGCAAGTACGTATGCACCACAGTGGGCGATATGAAAGGACAGTGTAAAGTTGGGACAAGAGTTAGTCTAGACTGCACACCTCACTGGTTAGCCTCAATGACAAGATGGAGACTATATTGCTGTCCCATCTGTAGGCTTCCTAAATCATGAGGTTGACCATCCCATCCCAACAGCCAGATAACTAAAAGGGAGGTGTGGTTCCAGGATACAGGCCCATCTCAGCTCCTTCCTGAAGAAGCAGGCAAAACATCCCTGTGTTCCATGCAGAGGTTACAAGACAACTCCAAACCAAAAGAGGCTTAGAGACCCTCAGATCATATGCTCTCATTTTGGTGGAGTTACTGAGCTTTCAGAGCTACTTAATGACAGAACCTGAACCAACCATGACTCTTTTTTAATACCCGTCCTCCTAACTAGAAGGGTATGTCAGTGTTTTTGAGATAACTTTTGCTGGCTTTCATTTACACACCTGGAGCACAAGAGCAATATGTTCCTTCATCCGCCTCATTCCCTATTAGGACAGAATTTTCATAAAGAATAGAAAAGCAATGTATACAAGCTCTGTCCAGGAAGTATCCAGCCAAGTAATATGCAAAATAGACATTTATTGAAGAAGATACAAGAAGCATTGTACATAGGACAGTGACGTCTCAGTCCCCTTCAAAGTAGGCACCTCGGGACCTCACACAGTTCTCCCAATCACCATCAGCTGCCCTGTCATAATTTCCTGAATCTCATCAAGGGTCTAAAATCTCTTCTCTTTCAAAGGTGATTTTAGTATTGGGGAAAGCCAGAAGTCCCAGGGCACCAAACCTGAGCTGTAGGGGGAGCCACCTCGGTCATTTGTTATTTTGCAAAAAAAACTCTGCATGAGACGTGATGCACGAGCGGGCGTGTTGTCTTGATGAAGCTGCCATTCGCCAGTTGCCCATGGCCTAGGCCTTCTGAATCATCCAAATAGTTTCCACAGAGGAATGTTCAAGCTTAACACAAAATTTGATGCAAATTTGTTGCTTTACTTGCTCAGGCGTTTTGAATGTAACGGCCACACAGTACACGTGCTCACTCAACAGCGTCTACCACCCACCCCCACTGACTAGTACGGTAAAGTTGTCATTATTCACGCATGGGCATTCCGGTCCACTCTCCTTGGCTGCCAGGTTACACGGATGTCACCCAAACCGTTCTCATTATGTTAACAATGGTTGAACTTTTTCTGGACAAACTATATATATAACTATATATATAACTATATATATATAAAACATATATACACAAACATATACATATATACACGTATAGATATATGTATACATATACATGTATATATATGCATAAATATATATTTATATATAAATATATAAAATATATATTAATATATTGAATAAGTATATAAAGTAATATAATTAAAATCCTGTCCATATATATATGAACAGTAAGGGGATTGTTATAACTTTTTACCAAATCAGTAGGTGCTTAAATCCTCTTAAAATACCTTCCTAACCATCTGTGCAAAAGCAACAAGAGCCATGAAGCTATTTGGACCCTTCGATCCTATCGTACCTTTCCTAGTTATATGCTCCCCAAGGAAATAATCCAGAGCTAAGAATTATTTTCTCCAAAGAGTTCACGAAAGGGCTCTTTAGAGCAGTGGAAACTGGAAAGGTCCCAAATGCTGAACAATGGTGGGCTAAGAAAGTCAGCCTGGACAAAACAATGACACTCGAAGCAACTTTGGAGCATGAAGCAGAAGCAGCAGGCACTGGGCGAGCCGCCGCCCTCCTCCCGGGTCCCTCGGAGGGCACTGGATATTCGAGGAGAAGAGGAACGGAGAATTGGACGCGGGGAGAGTCTGCTGACTTTGAGTCAACTTGTCTTCGTACTATTTCATTCATTACAATGTCCACATTACTTCGCACTTTTTAAAGAAGATAATTATAGGAAAATTTACAAAAGAAAATAAAATCCCCTTTATTCTCTCCTGTGAGCTCAAGTTTCCAGGGAACTGAAAAGATCATTTTTCCTCAGAAATGTGAGCCATACTGGAGACCTGGCAAAGTTCCTGATGACTTTCCAGATCTGGGTCCCAGTTCCGCGTGAGGCCCCACTTCCAGTGTCTGACATGTCTTGAAACCTCCACCTGCCAGCTCCTCTTAATAATTCCCTTGTTGACTCTAGAGGGCTTCCATTTGTTACTGTTTCTACGACAGAAAAAGTCCTTGCCCAAGAACAGCTGCTGTAATGCAGGCATCCCCTGTGAAAGCCCAGGCTACCCGCTTGGCTCCAAAGTTCCACCCTGGCTCCTCCACCCCGGAACTTCATCCCGCCCAGGAAAGGCAGCCCCCCATCCCCAAACAACAAGCTCAAGCGCCTCCCCTGCAGTATCTATCTCATCAAGACGTCTGGCCTCCAGGCTCTCCTGTCTGCATTTGCCTCTCTGCCTAGCCTGGACTCCTGAGGCAACCACTCAAGTAAGCCTCAGCCCCTCCCAAGAGCCCTTCTCCCCATAAAACTTCAGTTACCCAACCAGTCAATTCCCAGCCTCCGATTTCTTCTTTTCCATCTCCAGCAGCCCAGGGTGTGCTGGAGAATCAACCATCCCAGCCAGCCTAGCCAAGCCCTCTGTGCTACTCAGCACCTATTCAACCCTCCCATGTGGCTTAGTCCGCTATTGTCTCCTAGTATCATTCACCTCATTTTCCTTTGTCTCGATATTTAGTAATCAAACCATCTGTTTCTGGCTAGGCACATGGCCACCCAGAATACATACTAATTTCCCAAACTCCCTTGCACCCACAGTACTTCATTCTGGCCAATGAGATAAAAGAACAAGTTCCAGTATTGTGATCTGGGTACTGCTCTTAAAAAGGAGGAAGCACACCCAGTGCACCTATTTCACAAATAGTACTGCCAGGACACTGGCCATAGTGCCAAAGAATGCCCTGGGAGGTCCCAGCTGACCCAGGTCATTGTCTTGGAGGGGTGAGTGGTCTTGTAACCAGAGAAACTCTGGTTCTTCTCGCCAACACAGTCAAGAATTACAGGTCAGCAAACCTATGAATGTGCAGGCAAAGTTTATCAGTGAATGGGAGAGAAAAATCAAGGGTGGCTAGAGCAAGGGTGGCAAAGGCATGGGTGACCAAAGGTCCAAGTAGCCAGAGGCTGGGTGGCCAGGGCCCCAGTGGCCAGGATCTCCCCCCACCCCCTAGGTAGCAAGAGAGCCACAAGCCAAGAGAAGAGGCCAAGAGACCAAGTCCTTTGTTCTAAAGATTTATGTAGTTGGCGGGCTGGGGGTGAAGAAGTTACATTTTGATTGGTGCGTAAACATGGTGCAAGCCTTCCACAGAGGCATAGCTGCCTAACCGTAGGTCTGGATGGGGGTCTCTTAGCCCCAATCCTTATCTTGCCCCAGACTCTATTTGTTCATTTTGTATATGTGACAGGAGGCAGGCAGTTAACCAAAGTTGTTTATGGGTTTCTCCCTTGGGCACTGTAGTCCCGCTCCCCTACTCCCTTCCAGGCCTTGGGATGAATAGACAGTCTCAAGGTTTCCCTTGTCCCAGCTAGCTGAGATGAGGCACGCAGACTCTCAAGGGCTCCCCTCTCCTACACGATCACAGTTTACTTATTGTTGGGGATGCCTGGCAGCCTTATTGGACCAGGCTCAGGGTTACTGAGTCAACGTGTGAGCTTTTGCTTTCAGCCTCCTGTATTAAGGTCTTTGTTCGATTGTAATGGTGAGGGCCCTGCCTTTGCTTCCTCTCTGGCCACTCAATCCACCATAACAGTCTCAAGGGATAAGCAAGAACGGGGATGAGCATCAGGGCGTCAGCCGCTGTTTACCAGTTGGCATAGAAGTGTTTCAATTCTTTCACCACTGATAACAACTCTACTGATCTGTACTAGCTAAGTGGTAGTCCTGACTACAAACTTTTTTCTTCTTTATGCTGCTTGGATTGAAGACATAAAGGCAGGAGCTCAAGAATCCACCCTGGACCATGAGGTAGACGCCTGATTAAGGATGACAGAGAAACAAGGTAAGAGCCTGGATCCCTGAGGATTATACCTGCTCTAGACTCTCCACCTCCAGACTTTATGTGAACACACCCATGTCTTACTTAGGCTCACTCTACAGCAAACTTAACTTTAATACAAAACACAAGCCAAACATTTCAGATCTTCGCAACAATGCTCAAGCCCCAACCTCATCTTTACCTACATCATGCTCATTTCCTATTTTACCTCTTCCCTTCTGTCTCTAAGGAGTAAATACCTTTTCTTCTCTTTGTGAAGCTAAATTTTAGCTGCTAAACCTTCCTATGCTTCTGCTGATCAGTGCCTGGGACCTCTAGACAGAACTGATATCCATTCTTTTTGTTCATTGCCCATGCTTTACCAATTGTTAAATAGTTTCAATATTATTCCTCTAGTACTTTGCTCCATCAGCTGCCCTTTCCTTTTTCATATCTTCAGTCCCTTGCCTCTGACTCTTCCCCCTCAGACGAGAAATATACCCAATCCTCTCCCATCTCAAAAGAAATCTTTGCTCACCCCTGACTTTCACTTAAACTAGTGAGCTTTCTCCAACCTTCTCTTCCTTGTCATACTCCTTGAAACAGCCACCTACCCTCGCCAAATCTACTACCCTCCCTCCAGACTAACTCTAGCCCAGTCTACCATGCCACCAAATGACTTTACCACCATAAAGCACGTATCACAATTAAACAAGTTATATATAATCTTTCTGCTGGTGGAGGGTCTTGCTTTCAGCCTGCAAAAAAAAGCCACACACACACACACACACACACACCCCACCTGTGAAGCACAATAAAGTGAAGTGCAATAAAACGAGGTATACCTGTACTCCAGCTGCTTTTACCAACCAGTCAAAGTTGGCTCTTGGATGGGCACGTATTTGCCATCGTCCTAGCTGGGGTTCTCTGGGAAACAGCTCTGAGGCTGAGATGTGTGTGCAGGAGTTTATTAGGGCATGCTCTCAGGATCACACACATGAGGCAGTGAGGGCAGCAAGATAGGACAGAAGAGGGAACTGAACCACAAAGTTCCAACAGAAGCCTCAGCCCAGCCCATGTGGCTGGGATGGCCCTGCGGAATTGCCCTCAATTGAGGCAAGGGGAGTGGCCTTTATACCTCAACATAATACTTCCCCAGAGGAGGGGTGTAACTTTGGGCCAGGGGCTCCCTTTGGCTCAGGGCAAGTCCTGAAGAGAAGCTACTGTGGACTGAATTTTTGTGCCCCCCGCCCAAATTCATATGTTGAAGTCCTAACCCTCAGTATGACTGCATTGCACATGGGACCTCTAAGGACATAATTAAGGTTAAACATCATACAGGTGGGGCTCTGATCCCACAGGATTAGTGTCTTTATAAGAAGAGAGACCAGAGCTTGTTCTCTCCCCACTCTCGCCCTCCCAACCTGCACACTTTGAGGAAAGGCCATATGAAGATCTATTAAGAAGTTATCTGCAAACCAGGAAGGAGCCCCCACCAGAAACCAAATCAGCAGAAACCTCCCGAACTGTGGGAAGGTAAATGTTGTTTCAGGCACCCAGTCTATGGTATTTCATCATGGCAGCCCAGGCTAAGTCAAGTGCCCACCTGTGAGCCCTGAGCGGGCAGCCCTCCAGGCGGCCGGGAAGTGAGCTCCTCAGAGCTCAGAGTGAGATCTGGCGGGGCACCGCACCATTCTCCTGTCCCTGCTCTCAGTCGTTCCCCTACTTCTCTCACATTTCTTTCCAGAATACGAGGCCTGGGCCTTAATACAATTTTGCAGTCTCCGCGCCCTCAAACTCCCAGCTTTGCCCTCAGTCGTGTGATTTCAGTGCCTCTGCCCCACATCCTCTATTGTCATCTAAGGAAGCTATACAGTTTCACATCTGTGTGCCCTGTAAATACTTCCCTTTCCTACTTCAAATTCATTCCCTTTCCTCTTTCTTTCCCTGCTGAACTTTTATTCAACCTTCAAAATCCAGTTAAAATGAAACTCCCGGAGGGGAAGCCTTTCCTTTGCTTTAGGAGATGGCAGAGGCTCCTTCCTCGCTGTCCCCGCTGTTCTCTGTTTGCTACTTTATGTTACTTTACTTTGCTTTGCTTTACTTTAGTAAACCCTAAGAGGGGAAGTGACTTAACCGGTCACACGGTCAGCAAACAGCAGACCTGGGACCAGAACCAGTGCTCAGGAATTCCATTCCTCTCAATTTAATAGCTTAATTTCTCTGTGCCAAGTATCCCAAGTACCTGCTTCTCAAGTAGCTGTCTTGTTAATGTTTTAGCAGTACATTTATTGAGCACCTAGCATATACCAAGCATTGCACTAGTTGCTGAGGACCCTAAATTGGAAGACCCAGGCTGACTGGCAAGGCCACACAAACACAAGGGGCCTGGTGTTACCATGCCCCCTCTGGGGAAGCCAGGGTGCCCACCAGGCCCACAGCACCCTCTGGGTCCCCTAACCACTGGCCCATTTGCAACCTGAGGCCCCGCCACCCTCTGGGCTGGGGATGAGCACATTCCTGGCAGCCTATCTATTCTGGAGACTGGCCAGCTCCCAGCATGTGGCCAGGCCTCAGCGCTCTGCTGACCGGGGCAGCCATAGTGGACTGTGCCTGGCTGGGCCAATCAGGTGCTCTGTGTGGGGAGCTGCTCAGAGTGAGTGTTGGCGAGTCAGCAGAGCCCATGTGGGGTTGGAGCAGGGTGGGGGTGGGGGGCTGCTACTGAGTCACTGGGAGATCTGCAGCCACGAGTGCGGAGCCCTTTTGCGAATCTGCTGAAGACTCTGCCAAAAAATGCTCAGAGAAGACATTTTGGACTGGTTTCAGGAGGCTCTCAGACCTACACCATCCATCTTTGCATGTCAGAGCAAAACTTCAGTACACCCAAAGAGGAGAAGTGACTTAAGCAGTCCCACGGCCAGCAAATAACAGAACGGGAAACAGAACCAGCTCTCTGGGATTCCAGTCCTCTCAACCCAGTCCTGTAGATCACTGGCGGTCTAGGAATGGATGTCAGAGGTCTGGATACGTGAACATTCTTTCTCTAGTCCTTCGGGGGTCATCAGAAGGTTATCTGGAGGTTTGATGTTTATCCAGGGATTGACACATGGTTGGAAAGTTCAAAAGTTTAAGTTCACAGGCTAGATAAAATAAGAATAGAATTGCTTCCTCGGGCCTCACCTTGGTTAATTTTAATAATTTAGCAGCTGGATTATAGTAACTCCACTTTATTTCTTCACTCTATTCCTTGCACTTATCAACCTTCCTTCCCCACTTTGAGGTTGCTGCATTTCATCTTCTGGGAAGCCTCCCTGCTCCCACTAGCTTCAGGCATCTTTTTATTCCTCCAACTTCTAGATCACCCTCAAGCCCTTGTCCAAGCTTGGAGGGCAAACAATAACAAAGATGAGTTTGGACCAACTATTTTCTGAGCCTGAAAGGAAAGCAAGAACTGGGTTATAAGCAAATTAACCACATTAGCATATCTCTGAAAAGCAAAACTTCCTTAGGAGCTTGAAATTTAGGGGAAGGACAGAAGAATCAAAAAGGCAACTTGGCATTATATAATAACAATAATGATGACAACCGGCGTTAACAGACTGCCTTTTGTATGCCAGGCTCTCGACTGTTTGCTCCATAGACATGATCTCAATTCTTTAAATCTAGAATTGATCATGCCCATTTTACAGACAAAGAAACTGAGTCTCAAGGAGGCTGACTTGCCAAGGATATTTCTGATCCTGACAGAACCAGGATTCTAGCCCAAGACAGCTGGGGCCGATGTTTATGCCACACTGTCTCCATTAAGAATGCCCAGAATTACCCAGAAGTGCCCTGGCTGGGACAGTCACCTTGGTGCCGAAGGCAGGCAGGCACATGCCAACCTGAAGATGCACCACAGCCATCTCGGCCTGATGCCTTCAAACAACTACAGTCTATGTTTAGGCTCTACGTGCCTGGATCGCAGAGGGAGAGTGCGCTCTCGGCCGGGCATCTTATTTTGTCCACATGACAGGGCTATTCCGCATGGCAAAGACTGTCGTTGTGGGGTTCTCAGTCCAGATGGCTGAATAGAGTCTAGTTGTTAACATCAACCTGCTCTCTAAGGGTCCCCCAGACTATGTATTATAAGGACCTTATTTTGCTTCTTCTCCACTCTCATCTCCACCTCTGTCCCCAACCTGGTAAGCTATGTGTGTACGCATGCTTTTGTATGTCTACAAGGGCTCTTGATAACAGTATCCGCATTCAGACCATAAGTGCAGCTATCTCTGATAAACTCTTTCCTCAAGATGAATGCTAAGTGGAAAGAATTTTTCCCTACAATTTTTATTTGAGAACTTATCATGAATCCTAACTATACTGTTATTTGTTAAAAGACTTTGAACAAGTTATTTAATTTCTCTGCAGCTCACATTCACCATGTGTCAAAACAGGGAGTACAATAAATACCTTCCAGAGTTGTCATGGGGATGAAAGGAACGTTAGGCACGGATTCTGACATGAGGTTCAGAATAACATACAAAAGATAAACATTAATGATTGTTACTGTTAAAAGTGTACTTGAGTAAGACTATTAGTAATGAATTTACTTGTGTTGTTTTTAAATCTTATTTTGACATTTTTTAACTTTTCTGTAGAATCCAAAAAATTGTTTACTTGGTATTATTTGTAGAGAATAATCACTTTTTTAAAATTTATGTCCTATCTTAAAGCCATTAAAGACTTAATTAAAGTCTTTTAAAAAGACTATTTCTGTGGTTTATGTTTTAGACTGGTGAGTTTGTTCATGAGTCTCAGCCACTCTGGGCTCTGAAAACATTCAACTTCTTACTTGGCCAGGTGGACTAAGACCCTTGGGCCACTGTAACATCCTCAAGATTGTGACACCCTGTGAAGCCAAATGAAAAGAGCTATGCCCACAGAAGTGGTACCAAACCCAACCAGTAGGGGTCCTAGCACTCACTGCCAACAGGCAGAAACTCTGGAGGCAGAGTTTGGTGGAAAGGAAAGGAATCTTCTATATGTAACGGAGGTAAAGAGGGGAGGGGGAAGTCCAGAGTATGATATACTACCACAAAGACACTACTGAAGATGGCACATAAACTTTGGTCCCATTTACTTTCTCCCCCTCTATTAAACCCCTGAAACTAATATTTCAGTCTGACAGGCCCGAACTGGAAGTGGGCGGGCAGTAGCCACTAACAAGCCTACGCTCCGCTGACATGTTCACGGGCAGGTGAGGGACGGAGGGCCTGCTGCTGACAGTCCAGAGCCTCCTCCCCTCCCCTTTACAGTCCCCAGTGCCCAGGGCCCAGGACCTCCAGCCCCAACGCTGGGAAAGAGTGGGATTAAAAAGAAGCACCATTGCCATGCATTTCTTTTTCAAAGCTCTCTCAGAATCCTTTGGCTACCAGCGTGCGTTGGCCTAGTGGCCAGGGTGACACATGCATGTGCAGTGCAACCCCTCCCCCATTTCCAGGGAAGCAGTCCCATGTTACAGAAGGAATCATTGTGACCCTGTGAGGCATAAGCCTGTCGCGAGGTCAAATTTGCCCATGCAACCACAAATCAATTAAACCATATTCACTGCTCGCCCTGGGCCAGGCACTGAGTACGTGACAGCACAGTGGTCTTTTTGTCCCTAGGAGGTCACAATCTGCATGGAGATTCAGATGGACGAACTCTTTCCTTTTCTGAGAGGAGACAATGACTGATGGTTTCTGAGCAACCTCCTCTCTACAGAAGATTATGAAGATATGCTCCTCGTGACACTTAAATTTGAGACCCAGATTCTTCACCAAGGAGACCCATGCAGCGCCTGACTCCTTCAGGGGTTCTCTGAGGGCACGACAAGGTCAGTTCTGATAAGGTTTATTTGTATGTATTGGGTGGGACCTACAAACCAGAGGCCGCCCCAGCAGTCCCACCAATGTCACAAATCAAAACCTAAGTCGACCTGCGCTTGCGGGGAACACCTGTCAAGGAGACCTAATATATGCCAAGCACTCCACCTCAGCTTTAGCTAGCCAGCCTTACCCTAGGAAATACGACTCTCTCGCCTCATAAGGCAATCCCAACCTCAGAGGCAATTATGTCCGTTTCGCCTCTTCTAATGTTCTATAAAACGCTCCCTTGTCCAAAATCCCTCAGGAAGAGTGACCATGGCTTGTAAGGCCCTGGACACCCCTAATCCATGGGTTGTCTCCCTTGCATAAAGGGCTTTAAATTTGTTACTAAATTGTAGTAGCTTTGTCATTTGACAGTTCTCAAAGGACCCCTACCACCCCACCCCCCCGCCTTTGAGTGTACTCCAGCCTCTCCCTGGAGCTGGGAGCGTCTGGTGAACAAAGCAGGCTTCCCCTTCAAAACCCAGTCACACAAAACTGGATAAACAGTAAAAAGATCAGTGGTAGCAAGGGGGTGGGAGAGGGATAGAGGGTTACATAGCATAAGGGATTTTTTAGAGCACTGAAACTATTCTGTATGATATTATAATGGTGGATATATGACCTTGAAGGGGTTCAGAACAGGCCTCCTTTGTTCTGAAGTAGCACAAAGTAGCAGAGTAGCACAAAGATGTGCTACTTTGGCATGTTGATTATTTTGAACTAATAGCAATTGAGATCTTATGGGCCCAAGAGAAGCTTTTACCTCTCCCTTAAAGAATTTAAATGGAGAGTCTGACCCATAATAAGTGTTATCACCAGAAATAACTTTCTGTGACCTACCTATAGGGCAGAGCAAACATCTAATTACTGAACATCTGCTGTTCTTATCATCCTTCAGTGACCTTCCCCTCTGAAGTTCCAAAGTGTCTTACCTCATCCTTAACTCAGAATGTCATATATGTCTTACTTTAACTTTCTGTCTCTGACCTGCTCATGTATGCAGGGTTCCCATGTGTACATATGTAATTAAATTTGGTTATTTTCCCTTGCTAATCGGTCTCACGTCTATTTGATTATTAGAAAAGAAAAAAAAAAAAAAAAAAAAACCAACAAAACCAAACTTGCAAATAGAGTTTCTTCCTCTCCCACAACATCAGGTGTTTGTCAAAACTGCTGTCCAGTCCTGGCTGGTGTAGCTCAGTAGACTGAGCATTGGCCAGTGAACCGAAGGGTCGCCAGTTCGATTCCCCAGTTGGGGCACATGCCTGGGTTGCAGGCCGGGACCCCAGTAGGGGGCATGTGAGAGGAAACCACACATTCATGTTTCTCTCCGTCTTTCTCCCTCCCTTCCCCTCTGTCTAACAATAAAAACATCTTTTTAAAAAACCAAAAAAAACCAAAAAAAAGGAAACTGCAGTGCAAAGAGTAAACCCTAATGGAAACTATGGACTTTAGTTAATAATAGTGTATCAGTACTGGTTGTAACAAGTGTACCACAGCAATGCAAAACGGTAACGATGGTGTAACGGGGGAGGGGAGGGAAGGAGCATATGGGAACCCTATCACCTGCTCAATTTTCTGTAAAACTACAACTGCTCTAAAAAAATAAAGTCTGTTAATTAAAACAAAGCAAAACAAAACAAAACAAAATAAATAGGCAAAACCCTGCCCCAGACACCAGGCCTCCAGGATTCTGGTGCCAGAAATGCCCAATTTTCTCCAGAAGTTAATTTAGGGGTTGTGATCCTGCAGACGCATTGGGCCTCCAATGGCTTTTACAGCACTAATGCAATGTTGAGATATGTAACAATATAAAGTGGAAACTCAAAGTACAGAGAAGTTGTTTAATATGTTCCATTTGTGTTGAAAGAAAAAGAGTATTTATACATATTTTATCATACTTGCATAGAATACCTCTGGAAGGATTTAGGGTGGATAGAAGAGAAATTTTTATTAAACCTGCTTTAAAATTCTTTTAGAAACCATGTAAAGCCATTTCCCACTTTAAAACATAAAGAAGATTAGACCTGTCATAAAGTGGCCAACGCCATTAATTCTCAGAAGAGAGGCTCAGCATCGGTCGTCAGCAGGGAAACAGAAACCCAAACCAGCATGAGAAACCCCTTCACACTCATGAGAATGGCTGTTACTAAAAAGACAGACGGCAACAAGCACCGGTGAGGATGCGGAGAGACTGGGGCCCTCGTACATTGCTGGGGGAATGTAAAATGGTGTGGCTACTGGGGGAAACAGGCTGGCATCTCCTCAAAAAGTTAAACATAGCATTACCATCTCATCCTAGGAGTGCGCCCATGGGGACTGAAAACATACATCCACACAAAAACTCGGACATGAATAGCCACACGGCATTAGTCACAGTAGCCCAAAAGTAGAAACAACTCAAATGTCTGTTACCTGATGAATGAATGAACTAAACATGCTATATTCATACAATACAATATTATTCATCAACAAAAAGGATGGAAACACAGACACATGCTACAACATGGGCGAACTCTCGAAATATTATGCAAAGTGAGAGAAGTCAGTTTTAAAAGGCCACTGATTGTATGGCTCCATTCACATGAAATGTCCAAAACAGGCGAACCCAGAGAGACTCGTGGCTGCCAGGTGCTGAGGGGGATGGAAGGACTGGGGATGACAGCCAAGGAATACACACACATCCCTTCAGGGGCAATGATGTTGTAAAATGTCCCAAAGTCAACTGTGGTGGTCGTCGCAGAAAAGCCAGTGAAGGGAGAGCCACTATAAGTGTGTAAATTGCACGGCATGTGCAATGAAGCTATTTTATATTTTAAAACATATTTTTAAATATTTTTCTGAAAAATGTTTTTAAAAAATAAATGCCTAAATAACGTATATCCTAAAATGTCTAGAGAAAGAGATACCGGGGTCCAAATCCCAGGTCTGCCACTTGCTGTACCAACTGTGAGAACCCGACCTAGCCTTCGAGTCCTCCAGAAAGTGCAGAAGATAACTGGCCCCTCGCCGCAGGGCCGTTGTGAGAATTAGGTGCGGTCAGGCACGTGAGGCGCCCAGCACAGGCCCTGTGGGTGTTAGTGCCGCACAGGTGGGAACTACAAGCAGGAAGATGTTTCAGCTGGCGGATGGCTTGGGTTCTTTGCTTCCCTCTTATTTATTAAGAACTAAAGGAGGAGGTTTCCTCAGGTGGGCAAATAAAGTGGGGAAACTGTCCCACAGCCTGCATTTCTCAGGGGACAGTTGTACTGCAACCCCCCGACTTCCCCCACCCCCCCACCCCATGGGGCCTCTATCTGCTCCACAATTCTGCGGTCTCCTAGTATCTAAAGCCACAATCTCCCCCCTCGCCATGGTGACCTCACCCCCATGCTGGTGGCCGGCAGAGGCTGGCATGGCAGTGACATCAATGCTGGGGAAGGAGAGCGATCCCAGCCTACTGCCTCTAACCCTCCCACACCAGTTGCTAACGAGCTTTCTCTGCAGGCTGCGGGCTCTAGCTCTTTCTTCCCCTGGTCTGCCCATGACTCTCACAGGTGCTCCCGCAGCCCCCAGCCCAGCCAGCAGATGCTAAGATTACCTGACAACAGCCAGGGTCGAGCAGCCTGCCCCACTTCCCCAAAGCCTGCGAGGTTGTGGCCCACAGAAAGCGCCACAGTGGAAGTCAAAAGGCCTGGTTTCTGCTTACTGCTCATCACAGCTGAGCAGCAGGACCTTGGGCAAAGCACTCGTCCCTCTCCAGCTGTGCCGGCCCCATCGCCAGTGGGATGGCGAGAGCCTGGGGTACAGTCTGCCCAAGCCCCATCCAGCTCTCAGCCCCCATGGTGACACAGTGGCTCGGCGTTTACCTGAGCTACCCTGATCCTGCTGGGCTCTGAGCCCTCCGCACTCGCCATCCCGCTGGAACGCCCCTGGCCCGGGAGCCGAGTGTGCTAGGAGAGCAGGTGCATCCAGGCCTTGAGGCTGGACACTGGCTGGGCTCACACCCCAGCTCTGCCACAGACTAGCTGGGTGACCCGAGCAACATATTTTCGCTTTCTGTGCCCTGATTCTTCATTCGTAAAATGGAACTAATACTAGTACCTTTCTTATGGAGTTGTTATGAGAATTAAATTAGTACATGCATGTAATGTGATTAGAACAGGGACTGGCACATGTTCAATGCACACGAAGATTGACTTACTATTTTCATTTTGTAAGGAACCTGGGGCTCAGAGAAGCAAGGTCACTGGGCCAAGGGCACACGGCCAGGAAATGGCGGGGCCGGGCTCTCAGCGGGGTCTGTCTGACTCCGAAGCCGGTGTTCTTCCCACGACCCGGCACTGGACTCCTTGGAAAAAGTCCTGAGATGAGCCGAGCAGTGGATGGCGATGGCTTCAGGAATGGCATTAAAAGTGAATAATAACAGGCTTCCCGCGGCATTGCCAAAGCTGTATTCGTGTTCCCTGTCAACAGTTGAGAGTGGAGTGTTATTAAACACATTTGTGTTCAAAAGCACAAAGAGGAAGTGAAAAATCCTCTTTTCTCTAGGGCTTCATACATTTCTCTTGAGAATTTCAAAAAAAAAAAAAAAAAAAGGAGGGGACTTTCAATGCCCTTCAGCAAGGCCTCACTTAAAGGGGCCCAGAGGAGATATTGCCAGTGTCCACCTTCGCCAGGACAAACCCAGACTCTCCTGGTCTCTCTTCCGCCCCTTTCCAGGGCTGCAGGGGGGCCATCACCTGGGGTCACACGCGTGAAGAAGTAACACTGCAAGTCACAGCCTGCAGTGGTCTGGGCCACGCGCTCCCTTTCTAGAAGTCAGATGGCTGGAAAGTCCTGGAGTCAGTCATATGCTGAGACGCAGATAGGAGACCAATGTCTCCAGCCAGATATCACTTTCAGAAAATGAGGGACAATCGAAACTACCCCTCCCCTTGGTTCTTGGCTTTGGGCCATCGACAGGCCTCGTCGGTGCCCTGGCTGAGGCGCCCGTGTGGCAAGCACAGGGCTGAGGGGACCCTGGCCCCGAGACTCCAACGCCAGTGAAGACAGAACTTACAGCCCCCCGAAGAGCCCCCAGGCCAATGGTCTTATACAGAAAAAGAAGCTGAGGCCCAGAGGAGCAAGGGACTCCCCCAAAGTCACCCAGCAAGGGCCTAGAGCCGGGGCAGAGAGTGGAAGAATCGAGTTTCCCGGGTCCCACGCTTTTTTCCACGGCTTTGGCCTTTTGTCCTAGAGATAATCTACTATAAAAATTAATTTAGGATTCCATTTACTCTCTAAGGCCTAAGAAAACTTGCCCAAGAGGAAGGTTAATTATCCAGCTTGGTTCTGGGAGTTGCAGGCGAGACCGGAAAAGCCGGCGTTCACGCCGCCTGCCACCTACCAGACCCAGGAAGCAGAGACGGGGTCGAATCTTTATGGGCACCTCATTCAGTTGGCCTGTGATCTGAGAAGATGACGGGTTTGTACCCTAACAGACCATCTTAAATTCCATTTTAAAATTGCCCTTTTTGTAAGGAGAAGGTAAGGGGTTTAGAATTCAGGGAAAAGTTAATTGGGTTAAAAAAACTGCAGCCTTCTCACCCTGGGCGGAGGTCTTTAGCTGTGTCCTGGGCAGTGGGCGTCTCACCCTGGAGTACAATGGTTCACATAGCATCTAATTGCTTGCTGTCCTCCTGAGGCACAAAGGTGGAACTGCTTATGGTCTCCTGGAGTCAGGGCGGGACATACCTTCAGTTCCTGGAGCAAGAGCTTTCACATGCATTGACTACTAAGCTTATCAGCTATTACTTAGGCTAAAACATTCCAACTGTTGAGTCCCCCATCACAGGGACTAGGCTTCACATTCACAGCAGGGTTAGAAGCTGACATGTGCCAATAGCAGCTGATATTTCTGGAAAAGGCTTAATTTTCGCTGGCAGTTCCCAGCCTACGGGCAAGTTGGGGCCCACAGGCATGTTGAGGGATGACTGCTCCATGAGTCAGCTGGTCTGGCATTACTCCCTCAGTCTCCCTTCCCCATTCAGGATGACGCTGGACTCTAGCCATCTGTGGGTCTTCAAAGGGAAGGTGTGGGTGGGTCTTACAACCTGTAGTGTAAACGCCATCAAATATGCCATTCTGACTAGGACACTTTTGAGAGCGATCAGAGACACCTGGTCACCCCGCCCACCTA
>PVJD01013342.1:0-18844 GCA_004026545.1 Mormoops blainvillei
TTTCTATAAATTCAGTTGACACCCTACCTTTCCAGTATCACAGATGCTACAAAATGGATTTTCACAGGGCAGCACGTTGATGTGAAGCAAATGCATTGCTTTTCAGGGGAATGTTACGTGACACTATCTAGACGGGTGCTGTAAACCAGATTTTTATGGAAGACTTTTTATTTTCCTGTGTCTGCCTTCGGCGACAGTCAAGCCAGGCAATACTAGGTTCTGATTCCTTAAATAAAGAAAATGAAACTCTAATATGGGAACAAATGGATCCGAGTGATTGAAGGTGTATTAAAATTCTTTAAAAACCACTTCATGCCACACCAAGATGACCAGCACTCAGAAAAACAATCACCATGGAATATTCATTTTGACCACATTTTCCTGGGTCCCTTGCTTTTAGGCGAATTGTTTTCAGCAGTGCAAGGAGACACACCCAGAAGCCTTGGAAGAGCCTGGTATTATGCAATTATTATGGAATAACCAGGCTGGGGAGGAGAGCCCAGTGCGGGAGACATAGTGCAGCAGATTAACAGGGATTGAGCAGGGGCGCAATGAGAGCAGGTGCCCCGGCTGCAGGCTCCGAGGGCTGGGAGCACTGGATGCTCTTCTCTGACCCAGGAGATGAAGGAGGTGCACCCGGTGGAAAGAGGAGAAAGTAGCGTGGGCCGTGCGAGTTGAAAAGTCAGTGGGACACCCGTGTGGACAGAGCGAGAGGACCGTCAATTCATTGGGTCTAGAGCTCAGGAGATCATCAGGACTAGATGCACACATTCACGGGTCCTAAAGGAGGTGGGAATTGAGTTCTGGACGGGACAGTAAATGGTTCTAAGGAAGGGTGAATAAGGTGCACGCAGAGGCAGGTTTCAAGAGAGTGCTGGCACCCTGGAATAGGCATAGAAAAAGGAGCCCAAAGGAGGAAGCACTTTGGGAAATGAGGCCAAGAAGGGGAAGACGGAACTTTCAGAAGGAAGTGGAGGGTCACTACAAGAGGCTCCTGGTAGGGTGAGAGGAGGGAAGGGGCTGTGGTTGTGCAATAAAGCTGTCTGCGTAGGCGGGTCCGTGGGCACTGGGGAGCCAATGAGGGAGGGGAAGGGCCCACACACTCTTCTTCAGAGCTGTAGCCTTACGTGCATTTAGTGGTTCCCTCCTCACTGTCTGCTCCTTCCCCCGACTGTAAGTGCCACCAGGGACCTTGCCCATTTGAGCTCCTCGCTGTCTCCAGTGTTGAACATAGTTCTGGAGGGTGGATGGAAAAAAAGAAAAGAGAACAGAGCTGTTATGGTTGCTAAATGGGGTGAAGGAGCAGGGAAGAGAGGAGATTTGTATATGCGCCTGGGCCCAGAGAAGGAGCTGGCATAGAAAGAAGTTTTGGAGATAAGGAAAGAGAGGGATGATAGATGGAGGAGAAGCTGGGGAGGCACAGGCTTGGTGTTATGGCTGTAGGAGAAAGGAATATGCTCCTCCACCCCCCCGCATGGGACTCTGGGCTCTACCTTGCGCACTCACTCTCGGCGGGCACTTCTCTTTTAAGCTTGAGGCCACAGACCCATTTGAGCCAGCAGCACAATGTACCGGACTGGGAGGAGAAGACAGGCCCTCTACTCTGTCTGTGCCTTTCAACACAGGCAGGCAGGACTGGCTGTCTGGTTTACGCCTTACAAATCGGAGAGAGGCCGTCTGGTGTAACAGCCTTTGGGCAGGGGTAGGAGGAGCAGCGGCTCATCCGCCAGGCATTTACCGCGCATCCACCCTACGGATTATCTGCTTCCAGACTCTGGCTCTAGCTCAGCATCCCGTGGTTTCTCTCTGGGCAGACAGGCTGTGCCAGCCGGCTCTAGCCCATGTGCATGGCTGATCTCTTGGTGGCGGGCTTGACCAACAATGATAATAAAGATGCCGATAGTGGCTCTTGGCACTCAGGCCTTTCTTGAGCTATGAACCAGGCGTGTGGTGCCTGATTTAATCCCTGTGACCTCCCTGTGAAGTAGGCTGAGGGACCTGAGACTCAGCAGTGGGTGTCGGTAGGCGGCAAGGGCTGAATGCCGTCTTCTCCAGGTGGCCAGGTCTGCTGTGCCTGAGACCTCGGGCCGCAAAGCAGAGCAGCGTCCAGTCGCTGTCTCTGAGGTGCCAGCTTGGTTAAGCTGCCCACACGGCTCACTGGGCCCGGAGCCCTGGCTGGGGCCAGGGAGCCGTGGGGGAATTTCCTCCGCTGGGCAGGGGCCCAGAAAGAGGTTCTCTCTTTGTTTCTCTACCTTCAGTCCGAGGCGCTGGCAGAGCCCAAAGGAACATGATAAAGGGGCTCAGTGTGAACTTCTGGAAGGAAAAAGGGGGAGCTTGAGGTATCTTCTCTTCTTTTGGGTGGTAGACCCTCTTGGCCATAGGCCATATGGTAGAAGTATGAGCCAGAGAGAAGGGCAGAGAGAGAGAGAGAAGAAGGGAGAGAAGGTTTTCTGGGCTTGGAGAATGATGGCCTGGGCTCCAGGGCAGGCTGGCTGTCAGATTTGCGTTTCACAAAGCGTCTGTGCGGCTTAGCCAGGGCCCTTTCCGTGCTGGGAGCTGGCTCAGTGTTCTGAGAACAAGTGGAGCAGGTGCAGGGGTCAGGTCACTCCACAGGGGCTAATTGTTGCTATTGAGCTGAATACCGTGTGGCTTTTGGTTCTGTGAAAACATGCTTTAAAAAATTTTCCTGTGACTTTCCAACTTGCTTAGGAAAACACGCAGACTCTGTATGTTGTCCTTCAGGGACGGGCACGATCTGGTCCCCGACTGCCTCCCTGATGTCTGACTAGCCCCTGGCACATGTTAGGCACCCACTGAACATTTTTGGTATGAATGAATCAAATATTTCTAAGGAATGTAGCTATTTTGCCTAAGAGAAAAACGAAGGAAAGCAATTGTTTCAGTGTGAAAATCAACATTTCTTTGTATTCTTTTTATGCAGGATTTACTGTCCCTGATATACAGTCTAGTCGAGGGGTAGGTAAATACTCATTTTGACCTGACTTAGGATTTTTGTTAAGTCTGGTGGAAACGAAGGAGATAGAATAGTGTAATGCACCGATTACTATGCACACCCGGCCCAGCCACTTAGGAGGCGTGGCTTAGGGAAGGGGTGGGCGTCACCAGTGCTGATAGCCTATAGATTTTTTAACCTGCCCTCCCAGTTGGAGGGGCTCCTGGGCATAACGGGGACATACTTGCCACCAGGCACAGTGCTTCAGTCCTGTGCCCAAGGCAGACATCTGCAATCAACCATGGCACAATTCAGCCCTGACACAGAAAAGTCACTCCTAGTTGATCATGGAAGGTTGGCACCTTTAATGTAGGAACCCTAGGCATGCAGTCAGTTTCACCTGGGTCTGGGTGGGCGGGTGGTTACATGGCTCCTTATTAGGTGGTTGAGGATGGGAATCGTGGCCGTGTCTCTAGTTCATCGTTCAGCTTAAGGCAAATGAGGGAAGCCCTCATCTCCCAGAGTCACGTCACATTTTCATTAACGTTGAAGCCACCAGAGCTTGGCAATGTAAGAATATAATTGCACCAAATGGATCTATACCTTGGAGCAATGCATTTTTTTTTTTTTATTGATTCCAACTCTACATTATTATTGTTGCTTAATGAGGATCTAATGTAATTTCTAATGAAGCCACATGGCCCTCGGATAGATGAAGTAAGGTTTTATTTCCCTCGTGATGCTGTATCCTCTCTTCAATTAAAACCTGGGAAGGAGAATTAATACATATGTAAGAAAATTTTTTCTAAGATTAGTGTGAAGACAGAAGCCTTTTATTACACATGAAAATTTCCTGTGTGCAGGGATTGCAGAGGCACGTGACTGGCCCTGAGTGGGCTGGAGAGGGTTCAAGTGGCAGAGGAGGCTTTGGGGGGAGGCTGAGCCTCTGGCCTCTGTCATCGGTGTGGCGATTAGAGTGTGCTCTGTGGCCTCGCTGCCCCCTCTCCTCCTGCCTGTCACTGCTCACTGGAGTGCCCCTACCCGGGCTTCTGCTGTTGGCTGCCAATTACGGGGAGAAGAATTTGAGCAACTACAGTTTTTTCTTTTTCAAGTAATTAATTAAGGTGAAATTCACATAACAAAATTAGCCATTTCAAAGTGAACAATTTAGTGGTATCTGGTGTATTCACAGTGTTGTGCAACCACCATCTCTAAACATTCCCCCCCCCTCCCCCCCACCGCTAAGTAAACCCATTGCTCTCTCCCGCCCCGCCCCCCAGCCTCTGGAAACCAGCAGTCTGCTCTCTGTCTCTCCGAATTTGCCTATTCTGGACATTTTACAGAAATGGAATCATACAGTAGGTGGCCTTTTGCGACTGGTTTCTTTTATTTCAAATAAAATGTTTATGAATTGTATCCACATTGTAGCATGTATCAGCCCTTCATTCCTTTGGTAGCTGAATAATATTCTATTGTACAGATAGATCACATTTGTATATCCATTCATTTGTTGGATGATTAGGTCGTTTCTACCTTTTGGTGATTGTGAATAGTGCTGCTGTGAACATGCGTGTACAAGTGTTTGTTCGAACACCTGCTTTCAGTTCTTTTGAGAATATATCCAGAAGTGGGATTGCACGATCAGATAGCAATTCTGTGTTTAACTTTTTGAAGAACTGCCAAACTCTTCCCCTTTTTAAAAAAGATCTTATTTGTCTATTTCTAGAGGGAGAGAAAGGGAGGGAGAAAGCGAGGGAGAGAAACATTGATGTGAAACATTGATCAGTTGTCTCTTGAATGCACCCAGACTGGGGACTGAACCTGCAACCCGGGCACGTGCCCTGACTGGGAATTGAACCAGTGACTTTTTGCTTTGCAAGATAATGCCCAACAAACTGAGCCACACCAGTCAGGGCCCAAACTGTTCCCTTCTTTAATAAGAGGAAACTGGGTCTCAGCGGGTTCTTGCCAGTGCTTGCTGGTATTTGAAGCCTGGCATTCTGGCTCCGGGGTCCATGTTTCCAACCATTCTGTTCTGCGTTTGGGGGTGTCAGCCTTGGTTAGCGTGTTCTGTTCTTTGTACTGTACTGGAGAAAGCAGGGGTAGGAAGGAGAGTGGAGGGCATACAAACTTCTCTTATCTCATGAGAGCAGATATATCATTTCTGGCCAACCTTTCCAGGGGATTTCCTGGTTCCTGATCTGCCCTCTTTTTCCACTGGCATCTTGACCTCAAAACTCAGGAAAGCCTGTGAGGTTGCTGGGTCACTTGATTGAGTTGGTTTGTTGATAGGTTGATTGACCCAGTTACTCATTCTCTTTATCACTTATTTTTTTCTCACAGGTGACGAAGTCAATGTGATAAAATAATAACAATTCATTGAGTATCAGCTGTGAGCCATGAGAGAACACTTTTATTTGCTTACCTCTCCATAGCACACAGGCTGACTAGGTCTCATCATCCACCTTTTCCACAATGTGGAGCAGAAGACCAGAGAGGTGAAGTAACTTGCCCACAGTCACACAGCTTGCAAGCGGCGGAGCTGAGATTTGAACCCAGTCTGTGCCTCTCCATAGCCTGGATTCCTCCCTCTGTGTATGCAGGCTTCCCCAGACTCCCCCCAGCATCCACGTTTTTCATACTAGTGTGGTTGATTTTTAAAAAAAATCTCATTACAGTTCTGTTTTCCTGGACCCCCACACCCCACAGAGCATCTTGAGATGCTAGGAAGTTCTAAGTCAGTGGTGAGAAAATGAGAATTCCCACTGGGGGAATGGCATTCAATTTTTTTCTCTTCCTGGTGGTTTAGTCACCAGCATATTGCAAAACAGATGATCTGGTGTCTGTAGTCAAGGTGATTGTTGTTTTTTTAACTGACTCTGCATTCTGTCTTCTCAATACTTTGGGAACTGGGACGAGGAGCTGTTCACTTCCCTTCCCCTGGAGAGGGCTCCACGAAACTGGATGGGGTGGGGAGATTCCAGGTCCCTAGCCTTGCTGACAGCCGAGGGGGACTGCTTCTCAGGCGAGGGTGACACAGGCAGATAGGTCCTGCCCCCAGGGAGTCCCTGGCTCCCCAGGCACCAAGCGGTTAAATGTTCAGCCTGGAAAGTAACTTCTGGGAGGCCACACTTCCCCGGGTCCCCTCTCTTGAGCGTGATGAAGCGTGCGGGGGACCTGGGGCATATTTACATCTGCTCTGTGCACAAGTTTCAATGGCAGTAATTCTCTGACCTTTTAAAATGGATAAATCTCCTTGACAGTGGCATATTTCTCAAGCTTAGCTCGGAGTGCTCAGCTAAGGCACTGGGAGATGTGGCCACACCAAGGAGAAGATTGATGAACCCCAAGGGGGTCTGTTCTGAAAACCTGCCATCCCTACGACCCCAGTCAGGCTGGTTTAAGTAGAAAAAAGTGTGTTTTGGCTGGAGTGGGAGTCCTTGCGTCACCTCCCAGATGGATGAAAGCAGGCAGGCTGTTTTTCAGATCGCAACGGATTTATTCCTTTGATCACCTGCCTTCATCTGCCTCCTCTCTGAATGCTGATGGATGCTCTGTTCTCATGTCTCCGTTATTCGCCGTCACAGGGAACACGGGGAGAGAATTTTATTATCACTGGCTCTTTAACTCCTTTCCACCATCACCAGGGAGCATAATAACTGCTGTGGTTGGCGGTTTCCTTCCTTTTATCCTCCTTCCCTTCCTCCTTGCTCCAGAGCTTCTGATCAAGAGGTGTGGAGAACCCGGAAAGAAGGGTCTGGCTTTTCTCAGACACCTACTGTGTGCCAGGTGCACCCATCAAGAAAGGTTAGTATTCAACCCATTTGCAGGTCTGGAACCTCCCACTCAGAGAGGCCAGTGGCCAGTCCAGTTCACCCAGCTCCCTGGAGGCAGGATAAAGATGAAATTCTGGACCTCAGCGTATTTGCTCTTTCGGATGCCGCCTCAGGAACAGGGAGAGGCAGGCGGACACTCCAGTGAGTCTCCGTCCCAATGTCTGGGTTCCTTCCCTCTTTCTCAGACTCTTCCAGACTGCCTTCGGCAGCTGTTGGTAAATTCACAGCACCCTCCCTGTTTGAGAAGCTGGGACTGGCTTCCCTGAGATCATTTCCTAGCAGAAGGAATGCTCTTTCCTGCTCAGCAAGTGTCAGTTCATAATTACCAGTGTAATTAGAGCAGGATTTACCATCTGAGCCTCTGTGGATGCCGCAAGGCTGCCTGCCTATGTGGCTCTGGCTTAGAAGGGCGTCTGGCTCCCTGTGTAGCCGATGGCGTCCTCAGGGCCCCGGCAGAACCATGTGGAATTACCTGCTCAAAGTACCCAGGCAGCTCCAGGGGGTTTCTCATGGTTCTAAGGATCATGCGCAGACACCCTGACATAAGCATCTCCCAGGCACCTTTCTGACCTTTCTTCCGCCACCCTCAATGCCACATTTTGGGCGTCTGATGACTGGCCAAAAGTATCAGCATCTTTCCTGCCCCCACGATGCTCTTTCCCATGGACTTTTTTATCTTCTTCATGGCACTTGGCACTGTCTGCAATAATATTCTTTTCCTGTTCTCATGTTTATTTACTTGACTCTCTCTTACAAAAATATATATGAAAACCATTTCTTGTTCACTTGTCTTCACATGTCTTGTTGAATGAAAACCTGAGACCTTAGCCGACACCTTATTATTCCTGTTACACTCTATCACTTCCCATTGTTCATCATCATGCCTCTGTTTTTAATTACTTTGTCTACTTACCCCCCCCTTTTTTTTGTGCGTGGAGGAGATCTGTAAACTAACTAATAAGAAGTACCTTATCTTGGTATTGTATTGGACCCCAGCACCTTACGTGGTAACTGGTATGGAGTAGATTCTTAATACACATTGGATGGATGGATGGATGGATGGATGGATGGCTGGATGGCTGGATGGGGCGTGGATGGGGGGTGGATGGGTAAATGGGAAAATCTGGGTGAATTTTCCTGAACTACCCCCCTTGGACACTTGTAAAGCTGTGCTCTCTATCTGATAGAGCTTATTAATTGTATACTTCAGGAGACCCTTGGTTAGGGTCTCCAAGAGTTACTATATGTCTGTCAGGGTTTGTTTTTTGTTTTTTTGGGTTTTTTTGGTACTGGTCAAAATTTGTGCTTTACATATTTTGAGCTCATGTCACTTGATTCACAAAGGCTATTTATCGACTAGTATCGGTTATGGATCAAAACTTTCATTAATATAAAATGACCGTTTTGAGATTGGATGATGCTGTCTGCCCCGATTTTTCTGAAATCAATGTTGCTTTCTGTCTTCCTTTGACTCCTATGGGCCTGAACACACTTTCTCATTGTTATTCTTTTTTCATTTCCTTTTGTTGCCAGTGTCTCTTGGCAGTAGCCTGTGGGCGAATCTTGTTTATTCACCTAGTCTGAGAGTCTTAGCCTTTTAATAGAGGAGTTCACTCTAAGTATATTTGTTATAATAGGTATGTTTGATCCCCTGTCATTTAAAAAGAATTATTCCTGAGAAAGAACTTTCCTTGTTGCTTCATTTGTCTTCTCTCTTCTTGGCTCTGTAGATTGTTTGATTTGCTTTTATCTTCGCTGCTGATTTGGAAGGTAGGCATCCTGTTATTAATTCTACATTTGGTTGCATTTCACTTCTTTGAAAAGGATGTTGTAACGCTTATTTCTCTAACAGCCAGAGTCAAGAATGAAATGGCATCTTTGAACTCCGCTCAGGCAAGATGAGGAAATTTAATTCACCCGCACTTTGCATTTCTCGGCACTTTCTTTCTTCTTCCCAGGCTTTGTTACTATAATTGGGACCCGCAGAGCTAGCTTAATGTTTCTAAGTTATAATTTTGACACAGTTATAGTAATAGTAATGCTTGTGGAGGTGCTAATGTGTAACAGGCACTGTGCTGAGCTCCAAAAATAACAAGTTTCTCACCTAATCTTCACAACAACCCAACGAGGAACTATCCTGTGCCTCTGCTTTTAGATGGTGTGAGTGTTTATAGGTTTTGTAACTTACCTGAGCTCACGCACGTGAGGTGGTGGCAGACACATTAGTACCTGAACCCGGCTCTAGTTCTGAACCACTACAGTTCTGTTCACTTTCAGAAATGGCTGCTGCCAGCTGTGGTTTTGGAAATGTATTCACACCAAGTAGCTCATGGTGGCTCTTACCTGCTCCGTTCCCACCCACTGTGCTCCCTTCTGGAAATAGAGTTGTTTCTGACCCCAGACCTCTGCACCAGCACCGCTCACATTTCAATGTGTGGCGGTATCCCCCAGGGGCTCTTGTTAAAATGCAGAATCTGATTCAGTAAGTGCGGAGTGAGGCCCGAGATGCTGTATTTCTCATAAGCTCCAAGGCAATGCTGCTGCTGCTGCTGCAGCTGCTGCAGCTGCAGCTGCTGGTCCGAACACCTTTCCGCGATGGCATCATTCTGGATGACTCCAGAGCCTAGCCACTCTGCCTGCTTACCTGGCCTTGTTTTTCTTGGTGCTCTAGCTCATTACTCTGTAATGCGGTGGCTAAGCACATGGACCCTGGAGACAACTACTTCGATTTAAACCCCAGCCCCGCGCCTCACTTGCTAGGATGACAGTACTCATCTCACTGGTTGTTGTTGGTTTAAGCAAAGGAAGGTAAATGAAAGGCTTAGAATGGTGGCTGGCGCACGCCGAGGGCGAGGCACATGTTGGGTATTATTATTTGCTCCGTTGAAGCCCTTCAATTTATTATTCCATGAACACTTTGCTACCTCCCTCAGCGCTCTTCCCAGCCTTTGGGATTTGTGCAGACCCTGCCCCTCACCCCCAGGTCCTCCATGTTTCCTCTACAGGAATCCTTTCATCACCTCCTCCATGTAGCCCTCCTGGATAACCTTTCTCAGTCCAGTCCTCCCAGTTAGTTTTATAAGAATGCCCACCTCTCCACCTTGGCACAAGAGTACATATTGACTTGGTATAACTGGTGTTTTTGTGTGTATTGATTTGGAAATCACAGTTAAGCTGTTTGGATTGGGGGCAAGACCCCGGGGGCTGTCTGAGTAAGAACCGAGTGCTGCTGTTGGACCCTCTGCCGGACTGCCCTTCCCCAGTCGGCTGTACAAGCTCAGGCTCCAGAGGGAGCTGGTTAAGGTAACGGAGGCTTAGAGCCCGGTGAGTGGGGAGAGCAATGGAAGAAGAGGAGAAAAGAGACACAAAGTAGCTGCCATCTGAAGGAAAACTTTAGAGAAAGGTCAGAGATTTTTAAAGGAAACTGTCGGGAAGTTCTGCTGTTATGTGCAGGATTTTCCCCTTTCCCATCAACCCATGAGCTGTTCAGCAAAGTGTCCTTTTCCTGTTAGTGTTTTGTGGTGTTGGCTCTTTTTGGGGGATGGTAATAAAGTCCTAGGTGTGGTCTCAAGGTGGGCGTGGCAGGGGTCAAACGGACACGTTGTAAGCTCATCTGCAGGGAGGTGGGACTCAGGTGTCAGTAGTTTGGAAAACTTCCCAGGTGATTCTAATGTGCAGCTAAGGTTGGAGATTCTGAGCCACGGGCCCCACATTCACTGTGTAGGGTGTTCCTAGTGTTACGATTCCAGAACAGTTTTTAGAAAAAGAGGTGGTCATGGTTCTGTGGTCAGGTAAGTTTGGGAAACAAGGCTCATTCAGTTTCTTCACTGCAGGGCTTATCAGCACCTTTAATATACTGGTGGTGTGCTGGACCATGCAGTCTTTTTCAGGAATGTCTGTCTCTTAACATCATGTGGGTGCTTGGAGCCTGCTTTTTATCGGTGGACCCTAGGGCCACTTTCCACTGCAAAGTTCTGCTGGAGACCCTTACGTTAGCGGATTTGACGATGATGGTGTTACTAGTGAAGGAGAGAGTGATTTTGATTATAATCATCTCATGACCCAGCAGAGACTCAAAGGACCAGGAGGGAAAGGCTCCATCCTCCCCTGCCCCCCCACCCCTTCACCCCGGGACAGGCTGTCTTCCCTTCCAGGTGGCCCGGACTGTCATTTCCAATTTGGGAAACAGTCTTACTTTGCATAAGTGATTGAAGTAATTGCACTGGCTGCTTCTTTTAATCTACAAGATGCTGAGTAGGGATGGGGCAGCTAATGGTGTTAGTTCTAATTTTCTCTAGATTGGGTTTGATCCACAGTCGTTGCCTAATTGCAAGCTCCACGTCGGGGGCTTGGGTGCATGTGCTATCAAACACTTGCCTTTTCCAATGGGCTCGTATGTCAGGATGGGTTCCTTATGGCTACCTCTCTTACGTAAATGTTTCACGGCTCTCTGACTGCAAAAAGGGTCCCCTAGAGATGCAAATGGTGCAAACTGGCTGAACGATGTGTCCTGTCACTTCCACCTCAGGCACTGTTGTCCTTCCCTGGCCGTTTAGTGTGACATTTTTTGCTCAGGCGGAAGAGATGTGGTGGAGAGCTCAGCTTACAACCCAAAATACGGTTCCCCTCGCTTCTCCTCGCACATCCCAGTGGCCAACCTGGCCCTTACCCACTGGGAGGCGACCATTCTTGTTTGCTTCAGCAGCTCAGGGTAGGGAGGGGAGCGAGGAATCCACACCCCACAGAACTGAAATTCTGCATTGCCCACCTCTCTTGGAGGAGCAGGTGACAGAAAAAGTGACCAAACATCCCTGATTCTAAAGGCAAATGTTACCTCCTCCCCGGGGGCTCAGCTTGGTGAAATAAATTTCAGGGCCTTGGCATTTTTCATTCCTGTTTAGATTAGACTAGCAATGGGAGTCTGATTTCTAGAAATTGGATGGTATTCACACTGATCAGTCCGAGCAGACAGGGAGTTGGAGTGGGCCAACTAGGAGAGGGAAGCTGTGTGGGTCGTGGGCCCCTGGTGGCAGAGATCCCAATGCGCCTTCCAGTAATGGGTGATAAATGTGCAGTTATTTAATTTGGAGTCAGAGCAGCAGCGTTATGGATTACCTGGAACATCTAGAGCCCCTGCATGAAGAAGTGTGTCTGTAGAAAATCGTTGAGCATTTGAATTTAAAGAGACACACATACAACATAAATGAGGTAATTCTTGTTGACCTTATGAGAGCAGGATTAGAAGTGCTAGTCAGCTCTGAGATGTCAGCCCAACATTCAGATATGCAGAAGGATGGATGGATAGATGGAAGGACGACATCTGCTTATCTCTTCAGACCTACTTTCTGCCCTTTCCTGCCCTTCAGGGTGCCCTGGAAGGCCTTCCTGTGTAGACCACAGCACCAAGCTTCCGTGCCCACTGGCTGCCGGCTGGGTCTGAGTAACAGGGAGCCACAGCAGGTTGTAGGGGGAGGGGGAAGTGGGCAGAACATTTATAGACCTTGCTCCCTCCAGTGGGTTGCCGCATTCCTAAACTAAGATCTCAGGCCACCCTCTCTGTCTATACTTAAGCTCAGAGACAGTGGCAGAGCCTGCGATCCCACTGCTACTGGACCCAGAGCACTGTATTATCTCTCGTGGTTCCTCTACCCCCTGCCCACACCTTTATAAATAGTCCCTTTATTAAATTCCTCTCAAATTACCCTAATTTGAGTGTGCCATTTGTTCTCTCCTGGGACCCTGACTTGTACAATGGACAAGACGTAGCTTGTTCGGCTACATAAAAATGGAGTCACAGCTTAAAAGCCACCTTTTCACAGAACTGTCTCTGACCCCCTATTACTCTCTGTTACAGCATCTGTTCAGTTTCCTTGTTGGCGCTTGTCAGATCTTCGTGTTGTCATTTGACTGGCTAGTTGGTGTGGAACAAGGACTGTCAGCACAGAGCAGTTAGATGACTTGTCCAAGGCCACCCAACTAGGAGAGGGTGGAGATGCAATTTGAACCCAGGTTCCTCTAATTCCAAAGGCCCCAATCCCAGAGCCACGCCAGGAGCCTGCACTGCAGGTGGGGTACTCTTTCCTTAGAATCACTCCACCCCTGTTACATGTATTCATGGTGGGCCAAGAAAGCTTGGGTGTCCTAAAACACTCCTTGAGCCCAAAGTTGCCTCCCCTTTTCTGCCAGGCATTTTGCCCAGATGCAGAGGTAGAGACTGGTTCTCAAGGTTGAGGGGCCCTCCTTTCCTCTGTTTCCCTCGCCCCATCTTCCAGCCCAGCCTCCGGGAGGTCAGGAGTGTGACCCCTGTCCACAGGCCCTTCTTTTCCCAGTCAGGAGGTGGTTTTCATGCCCAGGCCAATTGGGAACTGGGTCCTGCAGGAGTTGGGAGATGTTTCCCATTCACAGAGTGACTTGTGATCAGGGTTTCCTTTCAATGGCAGACAGACAAAAGAAATCCTTGCAATTCTCTGTAGAATCTAATGATGTATGTTGAAATGTTTGACTACAGGTGGAAGCTGATGGGGAGGGGGTTTCTCCTGATATCCCTCAATGATCCAAGGAGGGTGAGATAAAAGCACATGCATACATGTCACACATTTGGAAACACCTCACCCATCTATACGTCATGTGTAGGTAAAAAGCAACCCCTATAGTTTCATTTCTCTGAAACACAGACATGTATGAAGGAGAAAACAGGTACATTGCATGAGCCCATCGCCCATCACCTATCACCTAGATACCTTCTGCTGACATTAAAAATGTGCTTGGTTAGACAATTGAAATGGGGCGGAAAGGTACAAAGTGCCCCATCGCCCCATCCCCCAGCCCAGCCTGTCCTACTTCCCAGTAACTTCCTGAATTCCTTCTAGAAAAATCACCTATGGCTATGCTAGTGTGTATGACAGTGTATATATGCAACCTTAAACTTTTGATACCAAACTGGTCACACATAATGCACTCTTTTGTTACTTGGTTCTTTCCTCCTCCTACTTCTTCTTCTCCTTCTTCCTCCCCCTCTTTCTCCTCCTCTTCCTCCTTCTTCCTGTCCCTCTTCCTCCTCCACCACCTCCTCCTCTACTACTACTACTACTACTACTACTACTACTTCTTCTCCTCCTCTTTCTCCTCCTCTTCACCCAAGGACATTCTTTTTTCATTGCTTTTATTCATTCATTCGTTTATTTATTTTGATTTACTCTTTATTGTATTTTTTCCATTACCATTTAGTTGCCTTATACCCCTCTTCCCCTGTCAGTCACCACACTGTTGTCCGTGAGTCCTTTTTTCTTTTTGCCCAACACCCCCTAACCTCCCCCACAACTAGCTGTCATCTGCTCTCCATCTATGAGTCTTTTTTCATTGCTTTTAGAGAGAGAGAAAGGGAGAGAGGCAGGGAGGGAGAGAAACACTGATGTGAGAGAGAAGCATCCATTGGTTGCCTCTCATAAATGCCTGGACTGGACATCAAACCCACAACCTTGGTATGTGCCCTGACCAGGTATCAAACCTACAGCCTTTCACTTACAGGATAATGCTTCAACCAACTGAACCACCCAGCCAGGGCGGGTCCTTTTCTTCTTGTATCTTACAGTTTGTCTATATCAGCACAAATAGCTGTATTTTTCTTTTCTTGCAGTGACTCCCTAATATGTCATCATATGGATGTACCATGATTTCGTTCATCTTAACAAGATGTTTCCACTTATTTTCTCTTAGAAACAATATCTTGGTATACATCATAGTGCATATATCTTGTCTTATTTTGCAAGGAAATCCATGTAGAATATATCCCTGAAGGTGGGGAAGCTCAGTCAAAGGTCTGAGCATTTTAAATTTCAGTAGATATTGCTCAGTCACCTTTCATGATGTTTGTAGCCACATACATGATCATAGAATTTGACACTAGTGCTTGGTCCTCCACACAAGCATAATCCTAAAAATATTCAAACTCTCACTATTGGAAGTGGAGTTAGTTTGTTCTTTTTCTTTGCACTCACATTGGTCCATAAAACCTCTGTGATGGCACTTTACATGTTGAGTTGGCTTTCTTTTCATGTCTGGCTCCCCCATTAAATGGTGTCATCCAAGGCAGGGTCGGGGTCCAGAATTCAGATTTCTTACTCACCCCAGTGGCTACCTTACAGCTGACGTCCATCCATCCTGGCTTGAATCTCTTAGGTCTTCTGTTCCATGACAACTGCCATGAAAACACATTCTCAGCTCTCAAGGCTATGATTATCACCCAGCTGTGTGTCTGCATTCTTGATCATGGCCATTTGCTGTGTCCTGGAATGGGAAAATATTGTGTACCCCACTTAAGCTAAAATTTCTCCAGCAACATTTGTATTACTTTGCTCAGGCTCCTGTAGCAAATTAGCCACAGACTGGGTGGTTTAAAAAGCAGAAATGCATTTTCTCACAATTCTGGAGGCTGGAAGTCTGAGGTCAAAGTGTGGCAGGGTTGGTCCTTCCTGAGACCTCTCTCCATGGCTTGCAGATAGCTCTCTTCTCCCTGTGTCTTCATATGGTCTTCCCTCTGTGTTATATTGGATTAGGGACCATCCTAGTGACCTTATTTTATCTTAATTACCTCTTTAAAGACCCTTGACAAGTACAGTTACATTCCAAAATATTGGGGGCTAAGGCTTCAGCGTGTGATTTTTCAGGGGCACAACTCAGCTCATAATAACCATCCTCTTAGATAGTGAAGACAGAGACCCTTGTCCCAGTAAGGATCCTACCTTAGTAACTTTCACTGCGGTGAGTTACATGGCAGACCCATGGGATATCACCTTTCACCATCACAATGCCTTTTTCGGGCCCTTTCAGAGACACAGGGCTTACAAGACTCTTGGTCCAGGTAAGCTACAAGTGTCTGGGGTAGGGGAGCTGGGACCGTATTATTTCTCAGGCTGTGGACAGAGATGACTTTCTTGTGCCCTCCTGCTTGCTGAAGGAGCCTTACACTCCCTTCTGTTCTTGGAAGCAAGGAGTTTGTTTCCCAGGCCAAGGAGAAGATGGGCAGATATGTGTTGGCTGTTTCCCCTGCCTCTTGGAGCCCAGCCAGGGCTGGCTGGTGAGGTGCGACTTTTCATGGGTGAGGCCCATACAGGAAGAGAGCCAGGGCTGCTGGCAAAAGTTGGCATGCGAGCCAGGAAGGAAGACAAAGCAGGCACTTGATTCCAATCTAATTTTTCATGGTAACAGCGATCAATTGCAGGCAGTGCTTAAAGTTCTGCATGTACCCAGATTCTGAAACAACACTCATGAGAAAGGAAGTCTTGCTTAGAAAGCGTGTCTGTCAAGGGTACAGGGCAGAGTATGAGGGTTTTTGTACCATTCCTGTTTCTAAATGTGCCACCGTTGTGCACAAAGCAAGCCATCCTAGCACTTACTACCCTTTGAGATGCCTCTGGGCAAACAGCTTCTCCCGGGAGCAAGGAGTGTATTTTTGGGCTTAGTTTGCTCCCTGGACAAGGGATATTCTCCAGGTCATGAAGGGCAAACAGTAAGGTGAGAATCATTGGATACTGAAAGCAGCTTATGGGGCAGAAGACCCTTTTCCAATCCCTTGCTTTTGAATTTTCTCTGAGAAGAAACCTCTGGGCAGATAACAACCCATCATCTATTACAGTAAATGAAACTGGTCCCACATCAGTGTCACAGAGTTCTAACTCCAGAGAGAGAGAGCCTTCATCTCTATCGCCCACGTCTATAGCTTCGTGTCTATAGTCATGTGTACAGGGGAGTCCTTAAAACATTTTATGAAGCATGAATTGGGGCAAGTGATGCCAATATTCTCATTGTCAGAGATCAGAATTCTTTATGACTTGGGGTTCAATAATGGGATATAGTCACCTTTTCTTCTGGAGTCATTCTAGGAGCACCCAAAGTAAAGGTGGCAAACATGATGCATGTGCCACCGGACCCTTTTGGCAGACATCATTAATCCGTCAGGTTGCACTTGGTGTCTGCTGATCTGTGATCCCCACTCTTTCCCAAGCCTGGATCCCCAGGCCCCTAGAGAAAGCCTTGTTTGACTAATCCCGTAAGGCATGCCCCCTTGCACCTCATCTGTGACACAGTGGAGTTTCCTTAGATTTCTAAGGCTCCTTTGGATCTAATTGTCTCCAGTTTCCAAACCTTGCGGATCTCGTCTTGTAGACCAATAGCCCCCTATCTGTACGGCTGTCCTGGCTGTCAGGCTCTACATTTTCAAGTGTGAAATACAGTGAACCTCACTACTTCTGGATATGCCTGTTTGTCTTCCATCACGTTCCAGACAAGATCAGGGCTGAAATTCTCCTTCTGATCACTGATAAAGCAAAGGCTTGTTGAGTGAATACAGATACGAATGAGCGAATCAGTTATCTATTGCTGTGTAACAAATTACCCCAAAACTTTGTGGCTTAAAACAACCACCATTTATTATTCCATGGTTTCTGTGAGTCAGGAGTTGTGCAGTGGTTTAGCAGGTGATCTGTGTCAAGATCTCTTACAGACCGCAGTCAAGAAGTCAGGCAGCCCTGGCCGGGTAGCTCAGTTGGCTCAAACATTGCCCTGCTGCACCAGGGCTGCGGGTTTGATCCCTGGTCAGGGCACATGCAGGGGTCAACCAGTGGTTGCCTGACTGGGTGGAACAGCAGGTTAATCTCTCACACACACACTCTCTCTCTCTCTCTTCCTCTCTCTCTCTAATCAATTTTTTTTTTAAAAGGTCAGCCAGAGCTGCAGTCCTCTGAAAGCTTGACTGGGGAGGGGCCATTTCTAAATTCACACAGGAAGCTGGTTGAACTGAGAGGTTCAGGTCTTCACTGTCTATTGGCTAGAAATATTACTTCCTTGCCACATGGGCCTCTTCACAGTGCACCTCGTAGGGTACTGACTTCCCTTAGTGAAAGGAAGTGGTGAGAGAGAAGCTGCAGTCTTTTGTAACCTAATCTTGGAAGTGACATCCCATTGTGTCCTCTTTATTCATTAGAAGCAAATCAATATGTTCAACCCACACTTAAGTGGAGGGGATTAGACCAGGGTGTGAACACCAGGAGGAGGGAATCATTAGGAACCTTCTTGGAAGTTGCCTACCACCATTAGAGTCCATGATGATGTGCTTAGTAATAACGATAATATTATAGATATTAAGCACACGCCAAATGTTAGGGACTTACATGGATTTTAAAGTTTATTTCTCACTATATACTCAAGGAGAGAAGTATCACCGCCCCATTTCAGATGAAGAAATCAAGACTTATGGAGGTTTAATAACTTGCCCAGGCAGTCCAACACTGAAGCCCAGGTTTTTAACCATGAGTCTCCAGTCTCTTTGAACTACTTTAAGAAGTTTTCTTAAACACTATCTTTAGAAGTCCTTGGGAATGTGCACCCTGCATGGGGACAGAAGAATGAGTGTGGGTTGGGGACTGAGATCGAATTTGTGTTCTGGTTCCTTCTCTGTCACTTAACACTGTGACCTTAGAGATCCTCTTATTGTCTTGGATCTAATCTCTTTTCATCTGCAAAATGGACGTGATGGTAGTTATGTTATAGGATTATTGTGAGAATTGAAAGAGGCGGTGCATGCAAAGTACCCAGCTCCTAGTCAGAATTCAATATGAGTTAGTTTCCCTTCTCCCTGCTTCCCAATAACTTACTCTAATTTTGACAATTCTTTTCTCTCCCCTGAAGCACTTCCTCTAAGAATTGCTTTATTTCAGTCATTCTCTAAAGCAATAACACTTAAAACCCTATAAAATATTCTGCAATGCAAACTGCCTCTCCCCTAGGAAGTCCCAGTGATGAGACTTGGCTACAGGGCTGCCAAAGTGATTGAGGCTAACTTTTGAGTTCCTTCCAGGGTCATCTTACTTCCTAAAATGGCCCATGATGGAGAGAGCATTTGGAGAGAGGGACCAAGGGGGCTCCATGAAGCTTCTCATTCTCCATCTGACCTCCAACTCTGATGTCTTCTCTTTGGAGCAAGGGGAGAGGAGACAAGGGACTGTTCCCGGCAGACATCAGGATTAAGCTCCATCACTATTTAGAGTTAACAGTGTTA
>PVJD01013342.1:18944-34622 GCA_004026545.1 Mormoops blainvillei
GCGTTGCTTCCTCAGGGACGCCTTCCTGGAGTTTCCCAGCCGGGTTAGGCTCCACACTACGTGCTACGAAAGCTCCCTGTGTTCTTTCCCCTGGAACCCATCGTAGCTGTAAGTACAGTTCTAATTGCCTGTTTAGTGTCCAGCTCTCTCATTGGACGAAAGGCTCCTTGAGGGTAGGGTTGTTCTCTACTGTTTCTTGAGTTTCTAGCACAGCACCTGGAAAAGAGAAGATGCTCATTTATTAAACTTTTAATGAATGAGAAAAGCAGGAGAGAAGAGGGAGGCAAAGACGACATGAGTCGTCTTGCAGGACCTGGCAGCATGGATTGGCTCTGGGTCCCTCTGGATTCTTAGGTGGAGCTGAAAGATGAGGAGGACTTGGCCCCCTTTCTCTCTCTTAGAAACTCAGGCCTAGGGTGCCTGGGCCTGGTCCTTGTCCTGGGAGGTCCAGAGGCTGTCTTCTGGGGAAATGGTGGCATTAGAGCTTTCATGACTATCCTGAGGACTCTCTTGTGTGCTTGAGACAATGGCACATGGAACCTAAGGAGCAAGACAGGGATAACGGTTATATCTTCCAAGATGCTGGAGCTCAGGTCTGCCTTACAGGCCAGGGAAGCTTTATCAAACATCTCCTTGTCTTCCATGTCCTCCACCTTTGCTGCACATTATCAGTTTGAAACTAAGATAGTGTTGGGGATGGTCGTGGATGACTCTGGGGTGATGACGGTGGTGATAATGGTGATATGGATAGTGAGTGATGATGATGGTGATGGGGGATAACAGTGATGATGGTGATGATGATGCTGTTAAGGGTAATGGGTGGTGTTGGTAACGATGGTGATGACAGAGGATGGTGGTGGTGGCGATGATACAATAGCCAAGACGTGAGAGCTGCTTTACGTGTCAGTACCGGACCAAACATTTCAGATACATTATCTCGTTTAGCCCGTGCAAGAACATTTTTCTGGCAGTTTTCATTGCTGGCCTTATTCGTATTTTCATACTTAACTTTCCTGAAGTCGCACTGCTACTAAGTGGCAGAGCCAGGCCTTATCTCCAGCTCTGGCTGACGCCGAAGCTCGGTGGGCAGAAAAGGGGAAGTGGGACGTTCCTGTGTTATGGGAGTCCCGGGCCACTGACAGCTTCACCGGCTTTTCGTCTCTGACCTCCTCTATCCCCTCTCTTGACTGTGCTCAACTCTGTGCTTAAAATGAAGAGTCAGGGATCCTGGGGTGAGTTGAGAATTGTTAGCTGTCTTGGGAGGAGGAGAGAGGACAAAAAGCTGGGCATAGACAACGTGAATGGCCAGGGTTAGCCCCCAAAGGCTGAGATCCGAGGCAGTGGCTTAAGTTCTAATACAGCCAGGTAGGTTAAAAGCACAGTTCTGAAACTAGACACGCTTGGATTCAGATCCAACTTTTAGCCCTAACTGGCTGTATGACCTTGGGCAAGACGACATCCTTGTCTTTACTTGTCTTAGGACTAATTTTCCTTGTCTGTAAAACAGACCATGGTGCCTATGCATAGGGCTGCCATACCATGTAGCAAGTCCTCACATGTTAGCTGGTATTTTTATGATTGCTGTCATTGTCATCTCATGAGCCGAGTACCACCCAGGGGAGGGGGAACCAATATTCCCCGAGCTCTGTTATGTGCCAGGTGCCTAACACAATGACTGCATGCATGGGGCGGCTCATATCCATCCTAAAAGATGGGTGATTTCCCTGTGAAATAGATAGCTCTGGGCAGTCAGGTAGGTTTTTCAGGGTCACACAGCTAATTAGGTGGCAGAGCTGGGTGGTGGAGTTCAGTCTTAGCTCCCAAGCTGCCTTCTTCCTTCTACCAGACCTGAGCATTTCAGGTACCTGCCAACCTTCTTGGCACTGTAAGTGCTGAATCCTAGGACACCTCACAGCCCAGAGCATCTGGAAGGAGGTCAGACCCAGGCCTGGGCTGTTGTTTCCAGCTGCTGTCACCTGTGGTGCTGCCAGCAGGCTGACCTTGGCCCCCATCTCTTGGGTCAGAAAGTCTGGGAACTCGTCCTTAGCTTCTTTATGTGACGGGGTTGGATGGGTGTGAAGAGATGGATTCCTAATGCCCCTCTGTGATCACTTAGTACTGCCTGGAGGAGGGAGGGGAGGGGCCGTCTGTGTCAGTGTCGTCTAGTTCAGTTTGATAGAAATAACAGCTACTGATCCCATTCTGAGCCAGACACCACAAGCCCATGAGGTGGGTGGCATCACCTCCTCCTTTCACAGAGCAGGAAACAGAGGTTCGCTGTTTTGTTCAAGGCTACCCAGCTGGCAGTGATAGCACCAGGACTCAAACCCAGGTTGCCCTGACTCAGCCACAGTGCCCTGCCTCTTTGTGTGCAGGGACTCGGGGTGCAGAGTGGAGAAGGGCCCTAGGAACTCAGCATTGCTATACTGAGCTCTGTGTCAGGCAGAGTTGCTTTGGGATGCTGGGCGCTTTTGAGAACACAGTCTCCATCCTGCTGTGGTGTTGAGTGGAGCACTGGGGAAGGTGAACGTGGCCAGGCCTTGGCCCTGGCTCCGTTGGGCGCTCCTGCGTGTGCGCTCAGAGCATCTGCTGCTCTTCAGGCGGCCCTGAAACTTCAAGGAGACCTGGCCGGCCAGATTGCACACCGGAGCACCAGCCGGGAGAGCAGCGTTCATGAGGCTGCTGCGCCCCCTGCAGGCCACGAGCAGGCGGTGCATACACCTCAGCACTGCTAGTTTTTAAATAAACATTAAAACATTAAAGTATAATCTATACAGAGAAGCAACTGACCTTAAGAGTACAGCTTTATGAGTTATCACAGAGTTAATGTATCTGGGACATCAGGACCCCAGAGCCATCCTCCCCCCAGCACTCACCCTCCCCGGCACTGCCTGACTGTCTGGACCTTGGTTAATTTTGCCTGCCTTGAACTTCGTAGAAACTGAATCACACCGTATGCATTCTTTTATATCTGGCTTCCCTTGCCCACAAGAAATGCATACATATGTTCACCAAATGATATGTACTAGATTGCTTATAGCGGCACTATTCATAATAGTCCCAAATCATCGACAGTCAGTAGATAAAAACATTGTAGTATTTTTATAAAATGGAATTCTTACAGCAATGAAAATAGATTAACAGCCGCTGCACACAACAACTCTAATGAGTCCTCATTGAGTTTTGCTTGCATTCACGTGCCTTTCAGACGTGCCCCAGGAGCCGTTGAGGCAGCCCTTAGCTGGTCCCTGGGGGGAGCGCCCGACCCCAGCACACTCCAAACTGCCCCTGCAGCCCAGCCCCTGAGGACAGCTCGTATGCTGTAAGCACCTGGTAGCTCAGGAGCTCTTAAGCCTAGATGCAGATTTGAATCACCATGGGGCTTTAAAAAACAAAAACAAAGATCAAACAAACAGCAATGTCCATGCCCCATCCTCAGAGATTCTGGTCTGGGACGGAGCCCCAATATTGGTACTTTTAAAGCTTTCCTGGTGATTCTCATGTGTGGTTTACCCACGTTAGAGCTGAGAATTGCAAAGTGTGGTCCCTGGACCAGCAGTGACTGCATCACTGGGAGCTGGTTAGAAATGCAAATTCCCAGGGTCCATCTGCTGACTAAGAAACTCTGGGTATGGAGCCCAGATTGGTTTCAGTGAGCCCTCTGCGGGTGCTGCTGCACATTCCGGCGGGAGAACCCCTGCATGGCCCTTTCTGCAGATAAACCAAGCCTTTCGGTAAACATTTGTTAGATGAGGGTAAACTCAAAAGTCACAGGTAATCATGTTTTCCACTTCTGATTAAAGTCTTTCATGCTCATTTATTTATTGCCCTTTCACTTAATACTTCCTTCATGCCAGGTCCAGTGCTATGTGCTCAGTGTTAGGTGTGGCCTCATGGAATTTGTCACCTAATGAGAGAAGAGAGACTTATCATTTTAATGCACAATTACAATAAAAGGAAACTATGGGATGTTAAGAGTGCTTGGCAGGAGTGGGAAACACCAGATAGGTCTTCTCTGAAGGGTGTGATCTTAGCTGAGACTGGAAGATGAAGAGGATTTACTTGAGTAAGAGTAGAACAAAGATCATTTTAATCAGAGAGAACATAGCACGTTCAAAGGTCCTGTGGCCACAGATACATACTTATGTTTTTTTTGTCTAATGGGTGAGCCATTTGAGTGAAATGACTTTACCTGCTCCCACTAAGTCATCAACCATCAAAGTGAGGTCTTCTGACTTCTACGCAATGACCTCTGTGGAAGGAGGAAGCCGACTTCGATTTTCTCCATGTTTGCTGTGGGATCCTATTTACTTCTTTCGATCCTGAAACCTAGATCGGGGTTGGTAAACTATGGCTCAGGGGCCAAACCTGATGGACTGCCTGTTTTTGTAAATAAAGCTTTATTGAAATATAGTCAGGCCCATTCTTTTACATGTTGTCTGTGGCTGCTTTCCTGGTACGATAGCAGAGTTGATGGATATGACAGAGACTGTATAGCTCTTTTCAGAAAGAGTGCGCTGACTCCTAGCCTAGATGATTTTGAAACTCAGATCCATAAGACCCAGCTTTCATCGTTGCCTCCTCATCTTCCTCTGGACGAACCCTCTCTTTCCTCTGTGTCTTTTTCTCCTTCTGTAATGGGAGTTCTCTGTAACCTAAGGGATGATGTGTTCGAAGTAGAAAGAATTAACCTCCACCTTTAAACACAAAAAACTCCATTGCCTCCATCAGCCTAGCAAAACTTTGCAGTGCCCCCCCCCTTACTGGCTTTCTTCCGTGCTGATTGATTTAACAGAATATTTTCCCTGCACACCCAGGTTGGGCAAATGTAATAAGAGCGGAGAATGATGGCAGTACTGATCTGGAGAGATTGATGGGCTAACCGGGGTTTCTCCCCGGTGAGGCCAGGCTGGGTGTTGATGCAGCAATATGTTTGCCTGTTCTGCTCATTAAAGTTTAGTGTTTGAAAACTCCTTGGCCTCCCGTCAGAGATATTCTTGAGTATATGAGGTAACTACACTAGAGACTGATTAAACCTTTACTTTTTTTTTGCAGCAGGGTTTGAGGGAAGGTGTTTCTGCAACTGCAGCCAAAATATGAAATTAATCAACCTGTCTCATTTGTGACTGTCCCAAAAACAATAGTGGAAAAGAAAAGGAAAAAAAAAAAGAAAGCAAAGAAAATAGAGCAATTTGGGAACGGCAGAGATAAACAGCCTTCTCGTGGGGCTTTGTGAGGACTTGCGAGTGATGTGATTTGCTTCCTTATTCAGGAGATGGGGACCTCAAGCAATGGCAGTGTGTTTTGTTCTCTTTTATTCTTGGCCGTGTGCCTTGCTGTCCTAAGTCGGGGTGCTAAGTCCTTGTCAGAGCTCTGAAAGGAAGCTGAGTCTGAACTCAATATGCCTCCCTCCCAAACAATTTTATGCCAGCTTGTTGGTGGACCTTATCCTCATGGAACACCTTGCTCCCCAAAGCCAGACATCTGGATTCCAGCCTTTCCACTAGAATCTGCAGGATCTGGGACCTTGAGCAGATACTTGATTTGTGTGTCAAAGGTGAGCTGTCAGACCCTGAGCTGCCTGTGTTTGGGAACGCTCAAGAGAACGGAGTACTGGGTGCACCATTGCTTTCTGACACATGCATAGAATTTGGCAATGACACATGACTCTGGGGGCATCAGTGGATCTCGGGTGGGTGGCCAAGATATGACCTGGGAGTCCATGCTATGGAGGGTGTGGGAGAGCTGATGCAAGTACTGTGTGCAACTACATGGGCCACTTCTCACCATGTCCTCACATGGGGGAAGGGGCAAGGGAGCTCTGTGGGCCACTTTTATTAGGGCTCTAATCCCAGTCATGAGGTATGTGGTCTCATGACCTAATCATCTTCCTAAAGGCCCTACCCCCTAATACCATCACCATGGGGGTTCAGATTCCAACATAAGTATTTTGGGGTAACATAAACATTCATTTCATTGTGGCCACCCAATTGCTTCTGCTCACTGGGCATCTGGGGTGGACCAACTGCGGAACCTCAGAGATAAAGATGGTGGCTCAAGGTGACTGAAAACCCCAAATGGCAAATATGATCCTAGATTGACCCCGCTCCACCCCTTGTTCATTACTCTCCAAACATCCGGGTGGTCCCTTAGCTCCCCTTAGGTGCCTTTGCTTATTCTAGTTTCCCTGCCTTCTCACATCTGGCTGCTTCTCACCATTCGGTCTGGTCTTACATGTCCCTGTCTTTGCAAGTTCTCCCCACCTACATGGCCTCGCTGCTCACGCTGCATTTCAGCACCCTGTTTATTTCCATCGTCTTACATGTCACCATCTGTCACTATCTCATTGATTCATTTGTCTGCACATGTTGGTCAGGAGGAACTGTATCTGTCTTGTTCACAGCTGTAGACCACAGGGCCTGTGCAGAGCAAGCTCTCAGTAACTGCGCGAGAGGGAGCCGGGGATGCTTTTGGGCGGAAGCGGTTCCTGCTTTGAGCTCTCTGCATTGCCAGAGAGTTTGATGGTTATGACATCTTTATTTGCAATTGGCTGCACCGTCCCTGTGTTGCGATTCATTTTTAGTTAGAGATCATTTTCAATTAAAAAGTGCATAAACCACAGCCAAAGCACATACATTTCTGCTCAGTAGAAAGACCCAGATCATGGATTTTATCATTTGCTACCATTGATTTTCCATGAGTAATAATTACATTTTATACACAACATCTGCACTAAGTGATATTTATATCTGCAATTATCTGGAGTAACTTTTAATGTTAAAATATATTTTTTGGGGGGAGGGGATGTTGAGTAAGTTGAATTTTTTACTTTTGTCATTGCTTTTTATCCAGACAATCCTCTTTCTCATATGAAATAATAATTTGGTAATCAGAGCCAGAAATGGTTTTATAAATGAAGTTTGAATTGACATTTTCACCAGCTGGGATGGTAATTTTCAGCTTTCACGGGGGTTGTTGAATTTAGAGCCACTCTTGAAATTTACTTTGCTATTATTATCTTTGAAATCCTCTGGGGATTTTTCTCAGATAACACAGACACTTCTTTCATCATGCTGGGTTTTGCCCTTGCTATGACGTTCTCAGCAAATCTTCCTACTCTTTAGCTTGGCATTCAAGGCCTCCTGCAACCAACACATTTTTTGTATGTTTTATTGATTATGCTATTACAGTTGTCTCATTTTTCCCCCCTTTATCCCCTCCTCTCTGCACCCCATCCCATCATCCCCACGTCAACATTTTCCCTCCACCGCTTTCCCCAGCTCCACCCCTCCCCATCTCCCACCCTCATTTTTAAATGGATTCAGAAAATGCTTGTTGAGCCTCACCTATGCACCAGGTGCTTCAGGTGCTGGGAATTCATTGGTGACTGAGACAGATTTCCTGCCTCTCCCTTCCCCCTGGAACTTGCAGTGTGAATGGAGAGACATAAAGAAGAAAATTTAGGCAAGAGAGGGTTTACGGATTCCGATAATTGCCCCAAGAGAAACAGAGTGAAGAAACAGAAGGTTAGAGGGCAGGTGCTTTAGGCGGGTTGGTGTAACGCAGGAGCCCCAGGGAGCTGGGGAGCTGCACTTTGTGATATTCTGAGAAAACGACCTGGAGGACCAGCAGATGTGGACGTGCTGTGGGCTTACTGTTTATTACTCACGTTACAGGGGAGTGCCCGATGGCAACAGATCTGTGCGAGAAGGATGGCGCCCCGCCTCCAGCCTTGGTGCTCCGTAGGGTTAAGGAGGGAGTAACGTGTGAAAATTATACACCTTTGTGATAAACATGGGAGCCTTGAGACACAGGGGCCTTGAGAGGGCGGGGACATCCAGACACAGACTGTTTTCCTTGTTCCCTGTGGCTGCTGGCTGGGCCGACCCCTGTTCTCTGCGGTCGTGCAGGGGCCACGTCCTGAGTTACCCCACAGTTGGTTATTGAGGAAAGCGTCTCTGGGGAGGTGACGTTTTGAAGACTGGAGAGGAGTGTGGAGCAGCTGGAGTGAGTGAGCATGGAGAAGAGCAAGCAGAGGCCAGGCCCCCGGGGCATTGAAGGTCTCGTTAAGGGGATGGGATTTTATCCTAAGAGCAGAGGTGGTGGAAATTTAATGGGTGGTGGTGGGTGTTAGACAGTGTTCAGTTTGTTTGAGTCCCATGTTTAGAGATCACATTGGCCTTGTGATCTCAGTAACCATCTTTTTATTGTCCTCACAACTGGCACTGTGGGGTCATTTAGGAGCTGCGGCTGTTGTTCAAGTGAGAGATGATGGTGCCTTGGACCAGGTCGTTAGCCATGGGGGACAGAGAGAAGTGGATGCATGTGAGAGAGGGACCATCACATATCCAGCCTGACATTCTCTTATTTCCCAACAGAAATCTTCTGACAAGTGATCCCAACCTATGAGGCACGTTCTCCGAACAGGAGATGTGGTTTTGCCTCTGGGTCTTACACCCTTCACCCTCTGCCTTGTCCATTGCTTCCTGCCACCTGTTGTCACCTGTGGGTTCTTAGGCTTGGCTCCAGAATCTCCTCCATGAAGCCTCTGGCCACCATGGGTCTGCCGATGCCCACTTCTCAGAAGTGCAATGTCAGCGGTTCTCAGTGTCGCCGTGTTTGAGTGGCCCCTGGGCAGCGTGATGAAATGCAGTTTTCAGAACTCACCTTCTAGGCGTTCTAGTTATTGTGTCTTTTGGGGGCCTGGGGGTCTGACTTTTCGCAAGCATCCCAGCTGATTCTGATGCTGGCAGCCCAGTTAGGTTCTGTTCTAGATCATAAGCCCTCTGAGGGTAGAATCAGACCTTATTTCATGTTTATAATCCCCTCGTGCCTGGGTCCAGTGATGTGCATGGAAGAGATGCTCAAATGTCTGTCTTACTTTGGCAGAAAATCCCAGAGAGCTGGCCAGGTCAGCCTGTCCCGGTGCAGAGAGCATCACCCTGCTGCCCCCTTTGCTGGACTCTCCTCGCCCGGGCTTCAGATTCCCACCCCACCCTGCTCACTAAAACCTACTAATCCTTCAGACCCTGCTCTAAAAGTTAACTCTTCGTTGCCCCTTTCACTCCCATTTTACAGATGGACAAACAGAGGCTTGGGGTGGCTAGACCACTTGACCAAGGCCCCACAGTTCGAAAGGGCAGGACAAAGATTTGAACTAGGGTTTCTGACTTCAAAATCCATGCTCTGATGGCCACGCATCATTTCATTCCTTCATTCAGAAAATATTTATTGTACGCCTATAACACGCCAGGCATCGTTCTTTTGCTGTCTCCCTTGTTCCTCTTCCTATCCTCAAATTTGCCTGAATCTGCCCTCAGGGAGAATCGATTAGGTCTATTCTCTTGCAAGTATCAACCCGTCACATGTTTGCAGGCTCCCCCCTAATTCTTTTGATTCTTGCACCACGTACCTCCCTAGGCACACACTCCTCAGCCCGTGTCTCTCACAGCATGGGCCTCACCTTGGGGCGCTGCAGATCTGGTCCCATCAGGGCAGAGTGGTCGTGCCAGCATCTGAGAGTGTAGCCTCCAATTCCATAAGCTCTTGGGGTGGCTTCTCGTATAGTAGAACTCAGTATGATGAGATAGGTAACTCATCATATAGTCTATTCACAGGCTTTCTGGTCTCCCTAGAGCCAGCGTTCATTCTGTAGTTGTAAGTTGCCTTCAGAGTTGCAGTGTTTGCTCCATTTTACCCTTTATACTCCCCAAATTCAAGAGAAATGGACTTCAAGGAAAAGGGATGTGTGACCAAGAGAAATTACACCCCAGGGTGTTTCTCAGTGACCAGACATCATAATTTTTAGTATGTTGTTTACAACAATTTATTTCAACATTACATGAGCCTTATAAGAGAAAACATGAATTTCCATTTCCCAGGCAAGCGGGCCCCCAAAGTTTCTAAATCAATTAATAGCCCACAAACTATATAGCCACCCTGTAAAAGGGTTAGCGAAGTGTGGAGGGGAGGCAAGGAGAATCCTGGGTTGAGAGGTTTGTCTCTGGAGGCAGATGGGGCTGAATTGAAACCGCAGGCTGGCTTTGGCTAAGTCCCTAACCCCTCAGAGCCTCAATTTCTCATCTGTGAAATGAAGGCAGCAGTCGCATCTCCTTCCTAAGTTGCTGAAATGGCAACTGAGATGGTGCATGCAAATCTCTGAACACGGTGCGTGATACGTGATCAGCGCTCCGTGAATGTGACTCTGATTCATGGTTTAATTGGGGAGACGGGTAGGTAAGCAGCCATAATGCAGAGTGATCAGTGAGGTCAGAGGTTGGCTGTGGGCTTAGCTAAACCAGGGAAGGGCATGGAGAGGGGCTTGTTGGAGGGGGGTGGGGTGAGTGAGATGGTGCAGAGGGCAGAAGACGTGGGCAGAGAATCCGGAACGTCCTCAGGGCAAGAAGAGAGATCTGGACACCCTTTGGCCCCATGGGATAAAGAGCTGGTCCACCCTTCCATTTGGTATGTCCAGTGGATGGGGCCACTCCAGCGGAGGCAGGGGGAGAAGGCTCTTGAATATTCTCTCCCAGCCTGGCCGAGGGACCGGGTTGGAGCTGGACTTCCAGTCGTGGGCTTTGGCCCCCGGTGCCCTTTTCTCCCCTGAAGCTCCCTGCTCTGCCTCTCCAGGTCTGGCTGGAGACCTGCCTTTTGTTGCAGCTGCTGTAGGTGGCAGCAGAAGCCTGACAAAGACCATCTTTTTAGGGCAGTGAGAGGGGAGGAAATGTAATCAGGACCCCGTAGCCTCCAGCCTCTGTTATCTGCACAGTGGTTAGAGTGGGAGCTGAGGGGGTTAGAGCAGGCAGCAACCATATTAACAGAATTCTCTATTGAGTTATAGCCTCTCCGCAGACGTCTGTGGAGACTGCAGTGCGCCAGAGCCTCTCCCTGCAGGTCAGATCTTTATCGGATCCACTTGTCAAGGCTCCAGGCTCCCCCTGCCTCGGGGGACCCCAAGAAACTGCCAGAGAAGGGAGACCAAGGCACAGATGCTGAGCTGGATGGAGACCGTGAGAACTCTAGTCTCAGAAACAGCAGACTCCCTGCTGGAGAGCACGCACTGAAGTCCGTTCTTGTTCACGGCGATTGCTTCGATTTTTCTATTTGGAAGTGTCACCTGCACACATCTCTCCTGCAATATTCCTCCTTCTTCCCTGGCGTCCGAAGCAAGGGCTTAAGCTGTTCATCAGTCAGGGACAATACAGCCCGGTCATTAAGAGTGTAGGCCGTGGAACTGGACGGGCTGGGGCGGAGCCTTCAGTGTCATTTGCTGCTGTGTGATTTTGGGCGAGAGAATGAACCTTTCTGTGCTGCGGCTCCCCCCTCACACATCTAATCGTGTTCGTGTTCTTACAGGAAGATCCGAGGAGGCCTTTGGTTCTGTGGACAGTCATGCCTACGGGAAGTCACTGTTCCCTCACCAACTCTCTCTTTCTCTCTCTCTCTCTCTCTTTTTTTTTTTTTTGGTAAAAACTTTGTTGATATATAATTCATGTACCATACAATTCACCCCTTTAAAGTGTACAAGTCAGAGGTTTTAAGTGTATTCAAGTTGTGCAACCATCACCTTGATCAATTTTAGAACACTGTCATCACCCCCTAAAGAAACGCGTATCTTTTAGCTGTCGCTCCCCATCCCGCCACCTTCGATGAATGTGAATCTGATTAGCATTATTATGCAAAGTCGTAGTAAGAATAATCTACTTCCTGTGTCTGGGTTTGCCTCTTTGGGAAGGTTCACAGAAATGACCTCCTCCCTTCATTGCTGGGGGCCCGCCATGCCCCCCTCCCCATCGCAGCATGAGAAGCTGGCTTGCCCATTACCTCTGGGGCTGATTTGCAGCTGTCTCCCCAGTCCCCTCCTCTGGGCCAGAGGGGGTGTGGTGGAGAAAACCTGCCAACAGGCCTCTTGCTCGCAGCGCAAGCAGCTTGGCACCGGATGACTCATTTCAAACTCAATTTGCGGCTCTGCCAAGACCAGCAGCATCCCTGGAGCATGTAACCAGATTACTCCCACCCTGGCCTGGGGCCCTGGAGCCTGGAGCACACAGCGGGCAGCTTCCCAGGGTTGAGAGCTACGCAGGGCCTGCCGCAACCCTGCTGGGCCTCCGACTCTGCTGGACGGAAGCGCTCGCCCAGCCCGGGCCCGGCTCCTGGATAATGAGAGTGCCCTTGACTTTGTCTTCAGGACACTGAGAGACAGTTTCCTGCTGTGAGGCCAATGGTCCTGACCGTTATGACCACAAGCTTGGTCAGACTCACTGTTCGCATCAGCGATCCTATAAATGCTCCCATTTGTTAAACCGAGTCTGGGTGAAGCTTTTATCTCAGCGGAACCCCAGCATCGTCTCTCATGCACTCACACAGCAGATGCCCCGTTGCTCATCTGCTGAGCACTTACTGGGCGGACACACCGTGTTAGGGGTTGTCTTGTTTTACTCTCCCTGCACCTCCATGGGCAAAGAACAATGATTGGCCCCGTTTTTCGATGGGGCTGCTGACGCTCAGGAGGCTGGAATAATGACCTGGCTATGAGCGGGGAGGTTGGAGCTGGGGCCCAACCAGACATTCTGGCTGCAGAACACACACTGAACCCCAGGAAAATGGGGGGGGGCGTTTCTATGAAATGTCGAGACTGGGCAAATCCATAGAGATAACAAGTAAATTAGTGGGTGCCAGGGGCTGGGGATGACGGGGCATTGGGGAGGTGAAAGTTAAGGGTATTGGGTTTCTTTTGGGGGTGATCATAGTGATCTTAAATCGATTGTGGTGATGGTTGCACAACCCTGGGCATATACCCAAAACCGCTGAAGCATACACTTAAACAGGTGAATTACATCATGGTGTGTAAATTATGTCTCAAAAAAGCTGTTACAAATGAAGAAGAAGTGAGGAATTGCCCTGGTAGACTGCCTGAACATTTTGTCCCCCCGAACCCCTCACCATCCTGTAGGGAAAACCTGGAATTTTTCACCTTCGCAGTTCCCCCGAGGGTCAGTGGGATAACCCTGACCCTAGGTGACAGAGATAGTTGGTCTTTAGCTTCGAGTTGCCTTGCACCGTGCCCCGGGTCCTCTTCAATATATATTGCCACTCATGGAATCCATTCATTTCAGATTGTAGGGGTTATCTCTGTGGGTGGGCAGGCCCAGGCCCTCTCTCCTGCTGCCCCTCTGGCCCCCACAGTGGTCTAGCTTTTGGAAAAAGTCTGCACACAGTAGGACCTAGATACTGTACTACCTACCATGTCACCTGCACAGGCTCCTACCTCTAATTTTGCAGAAAGGGTGCCTGTCTCCTTTTTGACCCTGAATTGCGTGACAAAAGACCTTCTTACAGGAAGAGGGAGAGGGAAGAAAAGCCATTCCAGCACACTTTTGAAGCCCCCAGCTTTTCGGGGACCTTTTGAGGATTGCTGGTGGGAGTGTCTGGTGCACTCTTCCCAGAATACAGCCCAGGGTCTGGGTTTGTATTCGGAGAGGCTGAAGCCTCGCTCTGCCGAGACATACCTGCCAGCAAACCAAATCACCGCATTACCCCTCTGTGTGCTAAGAGACCGTTCCTTAGCCTCCCTTCCAGCTCAGAATTCTTACCCATTCCACTTGGGGAAGGAGGGGAGACATCAACTGAATTCAGACTGGCTCTGGGCGCCCTGAACCCTGAAACCCCACTGAGGATGAGAAGGAGGAGCCCCGACCTTGCCTTTGAGCCCAGACTGCTTTGCGTGCCACCCGTATGTCGACCTGGCTTTGAAGCCATTAATGTACCGTCCCCCTCAGTGTGCTGGAGGCCGTCTGAAGGCTGAAACCCCAAAGCCCTCTCGTCTCTAGCTCTGAGTACTCAGCACAAGGCCTGCAATGACAATGTCCGTGGGTCACATTCGGCTGAATGAGATGCTGGCAGTCGGTAGGCACAGAGATTTAGGGTGGACAGATGGTCCTCACAGATCCCCTGTCCAATGTCTCCTGTTTCTACCCTTCTCTGTCCCCCTGGACTCAGCCTTTCCTCCTTCTTCCTCTGATCCCTGGACCCTCCAAGTCCAATCATACAACTCTAGGTAGGTGAAGCCAGACCAGAGAAAAACAAACAAATTAGGAGTGTCCCCGGTGCAAAATGAATATAAATAAGTATGCAGAAGCTTTTGCGCATCCACTGATTACTCACACACTGCTCGAGAGGCATCGTAGCCGAGCTCAGCTCCGTGGAAGTTAATGATAAATTAAACCTATTAATCACCCCAGGCAGTGGGGCCGGCCTACGTGTGCGCTGGGAGGGTGGGCTGTAGGACAAAGATGCTGCCGCAAGAAGGAAACTGGGGTGCATTACAGCATCCCTGGGGTGAGGCCGCGCTTGATGGCTAAGATTCCCTCTTTCTTAGGGTGTTGACCGCTGGATATCTCAGAGCTGCCCACCTGGGGAGGGGTGGGCAGGTCTAAACCCTTCCACAACTACAGATCATTTTACCATCTTCACGCCTTCTGTTTACATTCCCCCTTTCACCTGCCACCATCCGGCACCCTCCCTACTGTTCTTTGTTCAAGCCTTGACTCCAAAGTCCCTTCTCAGCGATGACCAGACCTAAAGTCCTGTTCCTTTCTCTGCTTCTTGGTTTTCTTTGCTTGGGTCCCTGGAGCTCAGCTGCCTGGGTTCAGATCCTGGCTTTGCCTTTAGTAGTGTGTAAAGGACACAGTGCCTCAGTTTCCCTATCTTTAAAATGGGATCGATATGTGGCTATGTCATAGAGTTGTGGTGAGGATGGAGCGTACGATGTCACAGGAAGTGATTAGAACGACTCCTGGCACAGAGTGAACATCCGTAGCTGCCACCGCCGCCACCGTCGCCATGACTGTAGCTCCTACAGCAGCTGTGTTATTATTCATACTGTTCGCCGTGGTCGGAAGTGATCACATTCATTTGTTGGCATTGACTGTCTGTCATCGCTTTCCCCGCAGGATGTACGCTCCACGGGAGCAGAGTTTTTCTTGGTTCTGTTCCCCTCAGTTTACCCATCAGAGGCAGCACATGTGGGTGCTCAGCAAACCCGTGATTAACGGCTAAACCTAGAATTGGTGGGAACTGGAGTGAACGGGTAACTTGCCAGTGGGCTGGAGTTGGCAGATAGACCCACGTGCTCTGTGTGCTAGGTGTGAGGACGGCATCTGTTGCGGGTTGGTTGTGTCTCTCCCCACCCCCCAGATGATGTGTGGAAGTCCTGATCCTTGGTAGCCGTGGATGTGACTTATCTGGAAATAAGGTCACTGCAGGTGTAATCAGCTTCAGAGGAGGCCGTACACCAATGACTGGTGTCCTTACAAGAAGAGGAAATGTGGACACAGGCACACACATAGGAAAGGGCCGTGTGAAGATGGAGGCAGACCTTGGAGTGATGTATCTACAAGCCAAAGAATTCCAAGGATGGCAGGGAGCCACCGGAAAGCAGGGAAGGCAAGGAAAGATCCTTTCTTAGAGACTTTGGAGAGAGTATGGCCTTGCCAACACCTCGGTTCTGGATTTCTGCCATTCGGAGCTACAAGAGCGTGAACTACTGCTGTGTCAGGCCTTCTGGTTTGTGACCATGGGTCATGGCGGCCCCAGGAAAGTAACGCAGCATTTTTCCATGAGCGCAGTTCCCACCAGGGTGGGACAGAAATGGCCACCTAACTCGGCGTGTTAGTGCCT
>PVJD01013343.1:0-34513 GCA_004026545.1 Mormoops blainvillei
AATGTTGTCTGAAAGGCAGAGCCGAGAAAAACCAAGAAGGGAGATGAGGGATTTGTGGTTTTACTTCTCTAGGGTACCAGCAGATCCATTCCAAGTGGTTCAGAGCCTGTGACCTGTGAACTTAGAACAAAGCGTCGGGATAATTCTCCCATCAAGGTTCATGGACACTGAGATTACTTTATTCTGGGGAAATTGTTTTGTGAAAGCTATGACGCAAACATTCTCCTTTCTCTGAAACAAAGCATCAGAATGCTTGGGCGACCCTCCGCGGTGGCCAGTGTGGCCTCTGCAGTTATTCCCGCAGGCGCTGTTCTTTGCCTTACTGTCATCTTGTGCATTAAAACCTTTGAAAGCCCCCTTTCAATTACCGGTTTGCTCTCTGTGCCCCTAGCAGCCCAATTCTGAATCCTGTATAGGGGGGATACCGTCATCGCCCTCTTGAGGCCCAGGAATCTCATAATTAATGCGAGCAAGGCTCCAAAGTAACCTCATGGCCTTGTGTGTCCCCCAAGACAGTCTCTTTGCCACCAGTTAAAAAACAGGGCAGATGAAACTGGAGTAGTAACACAGGCACCCGCTCCCTCCCCACAGATGTTCTACATGAGAGATCAAAAAGCCTGTATTCCCGCCCTCGGCCCCTTCGGGGTTAATGCTTCACATGGGTGGTTTTGCAGAGAGACCCTCCCCAGAGTACCTCCAAAATACCTTCTACTCTGACCATAACAGACACCACGTCCCACCCCCTGGCTTTTCTCAGCCCAAGTGCCCAGCGGCTCTGCCCACCAAATCTCAGTCCTGTATACCTTGGACTCACCTGGCTCTGCCTAATGCCCCAGATGTCAGTATGGATAGAAAGGGGACCAGGACATGTGAGCCCACGGCCAATCACGACTCTGCTGGTTCTGGTTCCTGGGGGGCCCCTAGGACGGTGAGCTTTCTTCCTCATTGGCGGGTGGCTGCATTTTGGTATGAAGGACTCCACTCATTCCTTTTAACCTAAGGCCATGTGGGCTCTTTGCTTTCTTTATTTTCTCTTGGCGGCCGCTTCATTGTGGTATAATTTACATTCTATTAAAATTTACTCATTCAGTGATTTCTAGTAGTTGTGTAATCACCACCACAGCTCAATTTTAGCATTTTCATGACCCCGTTTGTGGTCACTTCTGGTTCCCTTTTGGCAACTGGGATGCTTGGGTCAGCTTCTCTCACCGTTTCCTGGGAGAGCTGATCTCCAAGTGCCCAGCGGGGATCCATTCAAAAGAAGAAACTTCTTGGCTGCTCCCACCAAAATCCCACTCGCCCCGTCCCTCCCCGGCCCCCATCACAGCCTTGGCCCTGGTCCCCTAGAGCACTCTTCCTGGAGAGTCCCGTGAGAGGTGAGGGAGGGTCGCTGAGACCTCACATACGTCACATCGGCTGGACCTTGCATTGTGAGGTTGACGATGTGTGTTTCTGTGGGGAAAGTGGGTAGGGGCAAGGCCTTGGGTCAGAGTACCCAGTTCGGGTCCAAGTGCTGCCATTTACGAGCTACGCGGTGTGTCTCCTGACATGTAAAGTGGACCTCAAAATAGCACATCCCATGTTGTCATTGTAAGAAATGGGTTAGACGTGGAGACCATGAAACTGCCCGTCACATTCTCGGTGCTTTATAAATGTTACACATTATTATTGGTTTGACCAATTTTTCAAAAGGGTTGGATCACTCCCCACCCCTGCCCAGCTTAGAACACTTACCCACATAGAGGTTGGAAGACACCACCCATGACAGGAGCCACGGGGAAGCCCCCAGATGCTCAGAAAAGGAAGATACGGTTGGAAAAAAGATGTCGTATAAATAAGGAGAAATTAAGAGGCAGCTGGGCCCTGGCTGGTGTGGCTCACTTGGGAGTGCCATCCCACGAACCGAAAGGTTGCCGTTTCGATGCCGGGTCAAGGTGCCAGGGTTGTGGGTTTGGTCCCCAGTTGGGGTGCCTGTGGGAGGCAAACGATCCATGCTTCTCTCTCTCTCTCTCTAAAGTAGTAGTAGTAGTAGTAGTAGTAGTAGTAATAATAATAATAATAATAATAATAAAAGAAGCAGCAGCAGCTGTAGAGAGCCCTAGGAAGAAGGGCAGGGTGGGAATCGGGAGTAAGGAAAAGCAGGGAACAGGTGGGTCAGAGGTGCAAGTGCGTGCAAGGGGCTGATGTGGAACAAAGTGGCTGGAGGCTGAAGGGGGAGAGAGGAGGCAGGAGGGAGGGCAGGGGGACGCGTTGGGAAGGAGCCTCCTGACTAACCTGTAGTGTGAAATTCTCTTCTTCTGAGGAAAACCAACTACAGGCGCTGGGCAGCTAATAAAAAAAAGAAATGAGAGCCGAAGAGCCATTCAAGCAAAGCTTGAGTTTTGCCGTCCCCGTGACCTTGAAGCCTACTTACTGCATCAAGGGGCCCCCGTACGTTTCGGTGGGCCCTGTCGGAGTTTCTGGCTTCTGTGCAGGGCAGCTGGAGACCACATCGCAACAGGGGTTTGGGGAACAACCTGTAAGTGTGGTGCTCCACCAGCTAAGCTGCTTTTTTGGTTTCAAATGTGCCAGAAGCAGATTCTGCTGCACAGAAGGACAGGCGAAGGGCGCTGGCAGCCGCCGGCTCATTAGGCTCGGACCTGCCCCCCACCGTCACACGAGCAGCCATCGTTTATAAAAAGACAACACACACTGGGTTTTAATGAGAAAATAATTGTATACTTGCATTGAATGCCTCACAATCACTATAAAACTGAAGCAGAATAATGACATTTAAGTGGTTAACATACACAGGAGAGCCAGATACAGAGTATAATATTCAAACACAGTATTGCTGCTTTTGCACGCCCCCCTCCTCCTCCAAAAAAAAAAAAAAAGTCATCTGGGTAAAGAGCAACACAAAAATCAAAATTGGCAGCTCACTGAATGCTTAAAATTCAGGAAATCGGTTGTCACTAAAATTGGATATAGTCACCATCTCTAAACACTTAGGCTATTTTTTTCAATACATAGTTTAATTACATCCATTTTTAGTTGGAAAAAAAAGTTTAATTATTTGTCTCCAGAGACAAGAGTCAACACTGGTGTAGTGATCCTTGTTACGCTTTACATACGTGTGCGCGCGTGTTGTGCATATACGTGGACACTGATTGATATACTGCTTCTATGTCATTGTCTAGGGTGGGCAGCATGCACGGGTGTGAAGAGGCAAGGAAACTGCATTGTGTCGTCTGAGTAGAACACAGCCTGGCCTCCTGCCACTGACAGACCCTGTTTCCATAACTTCTGGATGAGAGCGCCAAGGCATGTCAGTAGTTAATCAGCTGCAGAGGAAAGTGAACATCTATTAAACACTGCGGAATGGAACACTTTCAGGAAAGCCTTTAACATCTACAGGATCTATACATTTGTCATAGTTGAGAGTAACAAGCTTGCATACTAATTGGGGGGCAGGGACACACACTGGAGGCCAAGTTTCCTACGGACCTCTTCCTCTTGAAGGATTAGGCAGGAATGACTTTCCTCCAGGGCTCTGTTACACCTTCAGAAAGTTAAATAGGGGGTTCGTTTGGGATCCCAGAGCCTAGCACAGTGCTATGTACAAAAGCAGTGGCCCAATGTTTCTTGAACCAGTAAAAAACTCAGGAGCTCAGAGAAAATCTGGCTCTTCCAAGGGAACTGTAATTTACATGTTAACAGGATTGTAAATGAAGGGAGGGAGGAAACAGACGACAGTTTCGCAGAAGGCAGTATGAGAGAACCAGCAAATGTCAGAGAGGAAGGGGCCACAGTTAAACAGCTATGGGACTGCCAGGCGGTCACGGAGACTCTGCATTTGTTGCCTTATCTACACTTGGAGCGCGGACCCAAGGACTCAATGCAGCGAGTGCCTCTGGTGCGATCAGCTGGAGTCAAAGACCAATTTGTCTGCCTCTCCAGTGATCTCATGGTTGTGTGGCCTCCTAAGCATCCCTTTCATCTGCAAACAGAACAAAAGGCTTCAGGTAAGTCCTGAGGACTGATTCCTCTCACGAAAGATGGGGGAGGGGAGTTCGTTCAGATCAAGTCTGGTCCTTAACCGAACCCAGTCAGTCCAGGAAACAGGCAGCACTCTCGTGCAGCCCCCAGAAGCACTCTGCCCTCCTCCAGCCATCCTAGTGGCCACTGGGCCCTGGGCCACTGGAAGCTGTTGCCCCATCTGTTTTCACCCAGGTGCCTGCCTTAGGGACACTGGGAATCCTCAGGCAAAGCATCCTTCCTGGTTGTCCCATTTTACCTTCCAGGACTTCTAATCAAACCCAGATCTCATTTTCCTGAGGATGTCTGTCTCCATGCCAGCCTCCCCCACTGGAAAATGAATTCCTTGCAGCAGGGATAGTAAGTATTTCTTTGGTGTTCCCAATGGCTGGCACATGTTGTTGAATATTCATTCGGAATATTCAGGAGCACGAACCACATAAAGATGGCACCAACTGCCCATCGGTAGAATTTGGCTTCAAATTGCAGGTTCCCTTGGCAGTTTTAAAGGATCCTTGTAAAGTATCAGACAGTTCCATTTTGACTTTGTGCCCACTACTTGTCTGTGAATAAACTTTCCCCTAAGTCAACACTAGTCTAAAATAAGAAACAAAGATAATGTGTGTAACATTCTACATACAAATTTTGTGGAATTGCTACTTGTCAGAATAACATATTAGAGCTTATGCCATAACAATACAAAAACAAAAATTAATTTTTGTGAGGTCTGACGTAATTATTGCTTATTTTTAAAAACCACAGTTCTAAAATAAGAGGGAAAAAAAAAAAAGAATGCTGGTCGGTTTTTTTTTTTTTTCCTCATGGCCAGAATGGAAAATTTTCTTATCCAGAAATGTAGGGCACCCAATTATCGAATACCCTTATCATATTGCTTTAAATGACAGAGAGAGTAAAGCTGGCATCCTCTATGGTATACTAGGCATGACTACAAAGCGTGAGAATAAATATGGTACTTTCCTAAATGTCAAATTACAAAACTGCTCAAAACTCTGCAATTGTGACTCATGCAAATACCATGTTAGGTCAATTTAATAATTACAGATACTGCATCAGTTTGGTGCCTCGATATCCCTTTTCATAAAAAAGAAATTCTCACTCACTCCTGACGCTGGCTAACAGCTTTGGAGGAAATAACTGTACACTCTTGTCCCATGAGCATTCTGGAATTTTAACCCTAACACACATAGCCTTACTCATAAGCATACACACCTGATACAAACACACAAAAGTATGTGAGTGCGTACACACACACACCATCTTTAGGATTTGTAGCTGATTCCAAGGCTGTCCTTAAATTTCTAGTCTATATTTCTCTGTATCGCCCTGAAAAACACTGGCCGCTCAGCAAAAATATCTCTTCCTTATTCCCCTCACCCTTTCTCCCTCCCTCCTCTCTCTACCTTCATGACCTTTCTTTAATGTTTCATTTCTGATTGATCTAAAATAATCTCTCATTTTTCCTACCGCCCCTAAGGTCCACTTTGGAATATAAAATATAAACCCCTTTTTATTTCTTGCCATCTGCCTCTTGAAGGCAGAGTTTGCCATTTTTACAATTATTGCCACTCTAAAAATACCCCTACCCTCTTGAACCAGGCTGTTCAATGTGCACAGGCTTTATACATGGATATATTCCCCCATCCCATCATAAAAATAGTTGTCCACTAAATATAGCTTTCGTGTGAAGAAACATAATTGTGAAAATGTATTCTCATAACCTGCACATCAGTCAATATTATAAGCAGACAAGATCCTAGAGCTAAAACAATCCATTTGGTTTGGCTTTGTCCCCCTTTCTTAACCTCCTAATGTAAAATAGATTGTGTTTGCAAGAGGAGGAAACATTGTCTTAAAAAGACGGATTTTATGTATTGCAATCGTTAATTGCTCCCGATTAAAAACAATTAAAGGTAAGAGAAATGGAATCGTAATTGCCTCTCCTTGGCAAGTGGAGAGAGAAACATTATTCATTTTCCGGCTGCTGGGGTAAATGGAGTTAACCCAACTCCCCGACACTGAGCGATGGGCAGGAGGCGGGTGCAGAGCATGTCCTGTGCTGTGTAGGTGGCCCCAGCTTGGGCTCTACTGCTCTCTAAATGGCCCCGTCACCGTTGTTTCCTCACCACCCAGCGAGGCCGGGCTCAGTTCTGCCTGTAGCAACCATGTTGATTTGTTTATAACTTCTTTGTCTTCTTGGGTCAGTTGTGGGTTGGTCCAAATCCAGGGGATTCTTTGAGTCACAAAAAAATCCTTTCTCTGTTGACTCCCGGGTGTTAGAGTTTGATGGGTGGACTTCTTTTTCAGTTGATTTTTCATCATTGTATATTGCAGCTTCTGGTCTACGGAAGGATTGTCGAGTTTGTGTGCACTTTAATAAATATTCCATTAAAATGCTTTGATGTGTGTGGATTGCTTGGTTTCTTGGCGACCCAAGCACCAATAAAGCTTCCTGAGTGGAAGGAAGTTTATTATTCATTGTCCTCTTCCTCCTGGTTGGCATAGATCCCCGCCTCCCAGCGCAAGGCCAGTGCGCTCTTTCTTCGATTAACCCGTGTGGCCTCAAGGACCTGGAGAGAGAGGGGAGAACAATTACGCAGAGTTCATGGGTGTTAATTACACACACAAACCAACCCCTCCTTTTCTTTCCTCCTTTCCCTCTCCCAACGGCACCTAATGAGAGGAGAAAGTAACAAAGTGTCTGGTATGCTGGGAGGCAGGAGGAAATAAAGGGGGAGTGGGAGGTTTGGGTGTACATTCATCCCACAGCCAAAGTTCATTTGCTGTTTGACCTAGAGTAATCACTATAGGTTTAATTTTCCTGAAATGTTCTGCAAGCTTCTTTTAACTAGATTTCACTGCGTGGAGTTGGAGTTTTCAGAAAACCAAGCAGATCCCTACATGCTGTAAATTGGTGCCGTCTGATGGAAATGTTCTTTTTCTGCGCCATCCAATACGGTGGCCACTACTCGCATGTGCCTCCTGAGCTCTTCAAATGGGGCTAGTGTGGCTGGGAAACTAAATATCTAATTTTAATTAATTTTCATTTAAATATCCTCATGGCGGCACAGCTGTAGATTGTCTTAGTCACTTTGTAAACGAGCAAACCAGAGAATACATCCAAACAATTGGACCAGCGTGGATTCAATCCATTAGCCTTTGTGAATCTTTATAAGCTATAATCATATGGATACCATGAAAGTCTATTTTTGTATAATTAAACTTCCAAGAGGTATTAAGTGGAAAAAAAAGCAGCTTCTCAGGCCAATGAAAAGCAATCTGAGCATTTTGATGCAACCCGAGGGCCGCGGGGGCCAGTCAGTGAAATGAAAGCGCCATCAGGGTAGGGCCCCTCCCTCCGGCTCATTAGAATAATCTGTGGGCTCCGGAGGGGAAAGTCAGCCAATCCGTCCCAGCTTTGGTTTGATCAAGAAGAGGTCCTGATGAATAACAGTCAGGTCGCCAACACAGGAGAAATGGCGCAATTTCATGCCACTCCACCCAAAACAAGCCCGTGCATGCCAGCCGGCCAGTTAAATTATGGTGGCACTGGCTTAGGATGTGAAGTTTCTGATTTTAAAGAAAAGTCCAGCAGGGCCAACCCTGGCTGACTGTCCAAATAACAATGAAGGCTTTCCTTATTCTAAGAACACTCATTTTGGCATGGGACAAGAATGCTGGCAACGCCACAGAGGCAAGGAGATGCAGGCGACGGGCAGTGCTGGGAGCCCGGGCAGAAGCAGATTCCGGGGCTCCACCTCAGCCTGCTTCTCTGCCCCTCTGACAAATGGGAACAGGCTTCGCGGCAGGGACAGCCGGGCCTGATATGCAGGACACAGAAGGGACAGCCGGGCCTGGTATGCAGGACACAGAAGGGACAGCCGGGCCTGGTATGCAGGTCACGGTCACGTTGCCCAAATGAAAGCTCATCGTTCGGCTCATAAGCCACGTCACACAACGTTTTGTGTGTGAGCGTATCGTGGCCACTTGCTCAGTGTCTAAGAATAAGGTGTCAGCCGGAAAACGTGTGCTTTTCAACCTGCCCCCGGTACAAACAGAGGATTCTTGTGATCAGTGCCTGGCGACGTGGCCCTGAGAAGCAGAGCTGGAGCAGGCCGCTAAGTCCTGAGCTGTATCCCCAGCTCCGGAACATGCTGCCGCTGTTCATGGTGTCTTGGGCCTCGACTTTCTTTATCTGGAAAGTGGACGGCGCACCACTGCCCTACTTCACAGGCTTTCCCTGGAGGCAGCGCCGACTCTGAAGTCCAGGCAGGTCTTGGTTGAAATCCTAGTGACTATGTCATCTTGGGAAAGTTTACCCCTATGCCTTAGTTCCCTTATATGCAAAATGGGAACAAAAACAAAAAAAAGGAAAATGAAAAAACAAAACAAAACCAAAAACAAAAAGCCCTACCGCACAGAGTTGGTCTGAGGAATAAATGAGGCACTGAATGGAAAACATTGAGCAGTACTTCCCCGTGCATAGTAAGTTCTCAAACAATGATTATTTCTATCATCATGTGAAGGGGCTTTATAAACTACGAAGTAGCATTAAATAAAAGATATTTTTTAGACTTTTTTTATTTACTTGTTTTTAGAGAGAGGGGAAGGGAGGGAGAGAGGGGGAGAAATGTCAATGTGTGGTTGCCTCTCATGTGCCCCTAACTGGGGACCTGGCCCATAACCCAGGCATGTGCCCTGACTGGGAATCGAACCAGTGACTCTGGTTCGCAGGATGCCACTCAATCTACTGAGCCACACCAGCCAGGGCTAAAGAAAAGGCATTTTTGTAAGGATCTCTACACTGTGTAAAGTGGTCACCTGTTCACCTTGCACATACAAACTGAAAGGAGTACCTAAAAGCTAAAAAATACATCTAAGTTTCTAAAAACCACAATTAGACATTGAGAAAAGTACATGTAATGATATTCTGAATATTCGTTTTATACCTTATGAAAGAAAACTGCTGATAACCATCAACTTACATATATAGTTAACTATAATTATTTGGCTAAATGGGGAGATTTTAAAAATATATTGTGCGAGTCCTGGCCAATGTGGCTCAGTTGGTTGAGTGCTGTCTTGTAAAGCGAAAGGTCGCTGGTCTGATTCCTGGTTCGGGCACGTGCCTGGGTTGGGGATTCGGTCCCCAGTGGGGGCTTATAGGATAGGCAATCAATCGATGTTTCTCTCCCTCTCTCTCCCTTCCTTCCCTGTTCTCTAAAAATAAGTAAAATCTTTCAAATTACTATATTGTGCTGTAGGTTAGCACACCAATTTGAAGAATACTTTTACAATATGTAGTGAATGTAAGGATATCTAAGCCCTATAACCAGTACTCTTTTTCCTAGATATTGAGAGAAATTCTCCCACAGGTGCACACAGAGATATGTATAATAATATTCAGCAAAGTGCTGCTTGTAATGGCAATACATTTTTTCCAGAAAAAGAAACCGACATTTCCATCACTAGGAGGATAAACAAACAGTGATGCGTTCCTTCAATGGAATACTACGCAGCACTTATAATGAGGGACCTAGAGTCACAGGCATCAATATGGACACATCTAAAAACAATGCAGACAAAATAAAGTAAGGCGTGGAGGACACTACAATATAATGTCATTTAGAGAAAGTTCGAAAACATGCAAAACTAGAACATTATTTACATGTATATACGATAAGTATAAAATCATGCATGAAATCAGTGAACGCCAAACTCGGGAATAGTTATCTCTCAGGAGAGAGTGAAATGGGAGCTGGGAGAAGTAACAGGAGGGCTTGAGTTCTAGTTGCAATATTAATTTCTTTTTAAAAAATTAAGCAAATATGCGATGATAAGAATGGACAAAGCTGGATAGATGGGCTTCATTATTTTGTTAGGTCATGGTATTTGGCACATTTGGACACCTGCTCCATGACATTCAGAACTTTGTTTTGTTGACCGATCTACCCTCGGAACCTAGAAACATGCCTGCTGCCTGGTAGATACTCAATAAGCTGCTAACTGAGCGAATAAATGAAGGATTCTCTCTACGATTCCATATCTTTGAAGTAATTCTTTTAAAATAGAAATTATTCAATGCTCTAGAAGTAAAAATATGAAAAATACTGCACTTTCTCAGAGCAAGAGGGAAAATATGAAAGAATGGGGAAAATGAAATAGTGCTTTTTCACAGCACAATTTTTGTGCAATCTGTGTGAAAGGAAGTTGCAGAGAAAAGGAGGCTTTTGGGAAAATTCAGTGCTTTCAGGAGCTTCCAAAACAAAAACACAGTTGAACAATTGGGTAAAAAGAAGGCTGGGAGGGTTCACTTTTGGACTAATGTATCCTCAAGCTACAGCACGGGGCTCTCTGGATTTGTATTAAGGTAGACTCGGTCCTCTTGGGCTACATTGTTTTCTAGCCAGACTAGGGAGTATTTGCCATGAGTGCCTGAAGAAACTTAAAAAAATCCATCAGCTGTGCCCCTCTAGTGCGAACATCTTCCAGACCCCTGAGCAGGGCAAGGTCTTCGGCAGTCCCACCACACGGCACAGCAAAGCACAGCTGGGTGCATCCTTGTCGCGTGCACACCAACATTCTGAGGCAGGTAGGGAAACATACGCAGACAAACCGCTTCCTTGCCCTTCTCATCCAACCCACCAGGAAAGGGCAAACCGCCACAGCATGCACCTGGGCCAGGCATGCAGGGAGACCAAGACAAACAAGTTGAACAGTACCTCGGAAGTCACCTTGCAAGACAGTAACTTAGAGGTGTACTGGCAGAGAGGGAGAAGACCAGGGTTAGTACATGGTAGAGACACACTCACAGAATACCCCCCAGCTGGGAACCGGTACCACACCCAGCAGACAGGAGGGGTACAACGGCAGGAGGCCATTAGACACCCCTGCCAAGACTCGCTTCATCTGATATTAGTTTATTGAGAAGTCTGTATCTTTTGGAGCAAGTAGATACCCCATGATTACTTAATAAAAATATCAGAGAAGCCATAATTTGTTAATTCGAGATTTGTTGCTTCCAGTTTCTGTGCTTTGAATTAACAAGATCCCCCGCCCCTCCAGTGTGCAACCAGTCAGATGCCCGCAGCAAGCTCCTTGGTGGCCCTTTTGGATTTGCTAGAATCTGTAGCCAAGGAGACTTTTCCTGTAGGCGTCTCTGAATCCCAAAGCAGTCCTGTAGCCTGCTGCCTCACGAAAAGGAGACCCCAATTACAGGTAAAGGTTGCTTGAGTGCCAAGGTTTGTGGGGCACAAACCTAAGGATCTCTAGAAGCCACACGGCCTCTCTTATCACTACCTTGGAGTATCTATAGGAACTAAAATGATCCTTCAGTTCCTACAGGAGACTAAAAGTCACTGCAAGAAAAGCTCAGAAAAGAAAATGTCCTGGTTATGGGAAATGAGACTGAACGACCAACTTTGGAGGGCTCCCCTCTAGATTCGTGGTAATGACCTTGCATTGACACTGCTAAGGACATTGGAGGCATGATGAAAGGTTTTGGCATGGTAACCATTGAGATCATATGTCTGTGGTCGCTGCCTGCTTCTTATGTGGAGCACTTACAAATTACAGCTCTGTAATGATCGGGCTGATGGCCAGGAGTGGATGAATCTGTAGCTCTCCTCTTCTTTGCACCTTCCTAGGGTGTGAGGGAGAACCAGGAGGGAGCTGGGCAGCCCACATCACTGACTGTAGCTGAGCTTCTGCAGAGCCTGGGTTGGGGGGGAACCGAAGGTAGACGGGCTTCTTTCAACCTCTCACCGGGATACGGCCACAGCTCCCCAAGGGTGTCCTGGTCTAGAGAAAGATGTGTGCCAGGAATTCTTAACTGCTTGTCCCCGGATCTGACTTAACCCAGGAGAATCGGTGAGGCCTTCTCTCATTTCCAGACAGGCAGGGTTGGCTGAAAGTCCTCTCGAGCCCTATTCTTGGGGCAAGGGAGAGAGAGCACAGGAAAAACCCACCAAGGATAGATTCTGGGCTAGGAGTGAGGGTGGGGCTGAATGCCCAGGAGGCTGGAATTTGGACTCAGGTCAGCCTCCCTTCAATCAAGAAAGGGAAAGCCATCCACCAACTTCAAGAGTACCACTGGCTCAAGAACCCATCGTCTCTGAGGCTCAGGTCAAATTGGGGGAACAACTGGCCAGAAAAACACTTGCCTAAATATCCTTCTTTTGCTTAGCAGCAAGAAACCCTTTAGGACTCTATGATTCACCAGCCCAGTATGTGTTACGCGACAGACCAGAGCTGGCCTCAGGTCCAGACAACGGGGCATTTCCACACAAGATTCTCAGATGGAGACTCATACTAGGGGCAGGACCGCTGCACCTGGGTGCGCGGTGTGTGCACCGCGCAGAAGCCCCAGAGGGAGGGAGGAGATCGATGGGCTTGAAGCTCAGTCCCCAGGCTCTACTCACCAGCTGTGACTGTGGCTGGGGCAGGTCTGGGTCCTCACAGAGGAAAGAGGGACCTTTTCCAAATTCTCACTAAGGCCCTGTGCAGGCCGCTAAATAGCCCATGGTAAGGTATGGGGTGGGGATAGCAACTCTCCTACCCCCAAAATAGCCCAGGGGTCCATTAGTAAGTGGGGCCTGGCTGAAGCCTGGAGCACTGGGACACTCGGTGGTGACCACGCCACGTGGAACACGGAAGCCAGCCCAGCCCGGGTGGGTGAAGCCTGTGCACTCTACCTCTGGGACGGTAACAAGCATGGCCACTGGGGGGATAACTTTTCAAGAAAAGGGGCTTTTCCTGGTTCTTTGTCACTGATTTTTAAAAAGGGGCCAATCCATCTGCTTTTATTTATGATCCTTCTGGTATCAGGGACAATTAAAGGAGGGGCCACGGATCAGCTGGGAAAACAAACGAAGCCTTGTTCATTCCTGCAGGTAAACTTCAACATATTCTCCAGCGACTGACACAGATACAATAGAAAAGGTCCCCTGAATCAGGAGGAGTAAGAAACAGGGTGACAGGGTGCTCTGATCGTGTATTTGCTTTAGAAGCAATGTGAGTGTGCTTTTCCCAGATTTGGGTCTCTTAAAGGGCTAGAGTGGACTGGAGAGATTTTGTTGCGTTCTGTTCCTAAGAATTTTCAACGACAACAAACTTGGTTTTCTTGCAGTATCAGTAATAGTGCCAGACTCTTGGCTCTGAATCTGGGATCTGGGGATCGTAACAACTTGATTATCGGTTTCTCCCTTATATGAAATGTTTATTTACTCAAGAAAAACAGAGACAGGAGGCAGCACTTCATCGTATACACTGAAAAGCGATGAGCACATTAAAACTCTGATTCGGAGCAGCCGCCCTAACGCACGGGGGACATCCAACCTGGTTGGCATTCGCCAGGTGGCTGTCCGGGTGTCAGAGTTTGCACAAAAGAGGTTTCCAGCCTCTGCCTGTGAAATGAGTTAAGGGTGGGCTCTTCACTTCTGTGTGTAGGCTTTTCCTCTAACATTGGCACTTCAACACAAAAGGCACAGACGTGAGACGTGTAGAGGGTGCTCAGAAAACACTCGCGTGGTGCACATGCAAAGTGGCTCCATTTATTCCCCTCTCTACTCCAGATACGAGGGGTCCACTCAGCCAACTTCCCCAAAGCTGCTGATGCAGGGTGTGAAATCACTGGAGAAAAGAAAAAAGCCATTTTTTCTAGCAGTAGGCTTCAAAATGGTCACAGGCTCCCAAAATACCTAAAGGTAAACTCCACATTTTAAGTAGGACTGCAAAGAAGGGCCAGCTGAAGTGGCTTAGTGGAGAGAGACAGTCCTATGGGCTCAGGGAGGAGCTCTGGCAGTAGGAAAGTCTGCCGCAGCCACCAGGGACCAGGCCCGTCCCACCATGCAACAGGAAAACAGCCTGGCAACACTCCAGCCCAACAAAGAAACTGAGTCTGGATCCCAAGGATGCAGGCAGGGGCCCTCAAGAGAGCCTGGGAGACGCCAAGCGAGCCGTCGGGTTGCTATAGGTGGGTTTGCTCTCTTTACCACCAAATATTTTGAAAGCAACATTGAGCGTCAACTGCAGAATTCTTTAACTTAGTCAACCTGGATAGAAAAGGCAGTAAGTCAGCCTGGAATTCTTACTGTGAGCCCCGCAGCATCCAAGTCTAAGGTGTGGCCAAATAATTTGTTATCCAAACTGGGGCACTTTTAAGAGTGCAAGGGGATGCTATTAATAATGACACCAGGGCAAATGGCATAAACCAGGACTGTCCCAGGTAAACAGGGTGGCATCCTCCACTAACCCAAGCTATTTGTGATCTAAGTGTAACTGCGGGGAGCGGGGGACAGGGGGCTGAGGGGCGGGGAAGGAGGTCACCTCCATAAATGCTAAGAGACTGGGCCAGCAGACTCCTAGGAGGTTGGTGCGGACCCCCGAAGCTGATCCCCAGCTCCCGGCTATGCAGCAACGGTCCTTAGGTCTCTCATTGGAGAAAGAAACCACAGAGCAGGTGACTTCCTTCAAGGTCAATGTGAACATCACATGCAAAGTCCTCAGGGTAGCCGTGTGGTTTTTAACTGTCATTTTAAATGACTCTTTCCTGTCAAACGATACGCTAGGCTTGGTAACAGCCCCAGATGCACTCAGTCTTTTGAGCACTGAGTAACATTTATAGGGTGTGCCCACAGTAGGCGTTAAAGGAATAGCGCCGTCATAGTTCTCCAGAGAAATAAAACCCTACAGAGCAGCCCAGCGGTGGTAGAAATCAGCTCCCTGGTGTCTGGGGTGCTTTCAGGGTCCTTACGTCCGTCTTCCCATCTTGCACGGTGTCTTTCCACCCACTGAACATCTCACGCACTAACAGTGCCAGTGGGCTCGAACAACCATTGGCAGCAAACAGACCTGTTCTTTGTGTGATCGGCATTTTTAAGAAACAAGGCAAAAACCCGACCCCAACTCCAGGCATGTTAGACCACACATCTGAACATCGGTTTTGGAACCACGATGCTGGCGGACACCTGTATGCCCACCTGTGCCTGAACTGGAACACCGCATGCCATGCTACGTCCGCCCTCGGAGAAGTGGAAGAGGAAAGGAGAAGAAACTTACACTACTATCATCCATTCTCTCGCGCCTTTTAGATTTGTGTGTCTCATAGTCTTCCATGAGGGTCTGCATCAGATTCTTGGGCCGCTGGGATCCGGCAGCCTCTTCGGGGGCTAAGTCAGGCTGCGAGCTGGGGCCTTCAGGTGTGGGGGATGGAGGAGGTCTGACTTTCTCTATTTTCCCTGAAACAATATGAAGAGAACACTCTTTCTAAGCTTGTCTGCTCATGACTGCTTTCAGAAAGAGCAGAAAACTGGCAAACAAGCAACCTCTGACACAGAGAGTGGTACTAGAACAGTGGTTACGTGCAGGACATCTTATTACAGGGATCAAAGCACTTAAGGATAATGTCACAACCCATCCAACAAGGACCTCAACGAACTCAGTGCTAGAAAATCAGACCTAAGAGGCCTGTTGGGCGCTTTGCAAATATATGTCAGACAGACGGACGCGGCTCCAGTTGTTTTGCGGGCATGTATTCTATGATAGAGCACAGAATTAGACTGTGAAGTGATAGCATCTTTGAGCCTTAGAGACCCACTCCTTAGAGATAAAAGAAAACTGAGGTTGTACAAAGGGAGGGCTATCATGAGGTCACTGGGAGTCAGTGATGCGACCCAGGTCTCCTGGTATCCTCACCAGGTTCTTTCTCCTCTGTCAAAGGCCACTAGCTATCATCTGACCTGCCCAAGCTTTAGGCATGGGCAGTACAGGGTTGTAAAACCTTTCCATGGAAACTAGGTTTGTTCTTCCCAGGTTGTCACAGTGTGACTCAGGCCAGCTTCATTCATTTACCTTACCTGTCTCGGTCCTAAAGCATTTGGATTTGGGACCCCCTTCCATCCCCCCAAACCCTAAGGAGTTTGGGGGGAATGGGACAAAGACAGCTTGGGTGGCGTTGAGAAGGTGTGCACCAGACTTGAAAACGGCGAGGTCTGAGCTCTGGAAATGCCTTACAGGGATTGTCCAATGGTGGTGGGGTGCAGGGACTCTAGGCGCTCTCGCCGAGACCCTCTGCCTTCCTCCCTCTTGGGAAATGCCTGGCCCTGGCTTCTGGCCCATCAAGGGGGGGTTCTATCATCACAGAGCCCCAAATGCACCACGAGATTTATCTCCTGGTGTGACGGTCAGGATCGTTCCAACTATGGGCTCTGTGGGAGACAAAGGGTGGGTGAACAAGGAATGTAAAAAAACACCCAAAATTCAGTAGGACCATTCGAGTCCAAAGTTTGGAAACTGCCAACCTTAGACTGAAGACCTGTTTGACCCCTTCCAGTCCTCGGTTGAAGGTGACTTTCTTTCTTTGTCTTCTTCCTCAGACTTTTAACTTGGCAACTGCCTTACACAGCTTGGGTTACAAGTGAGGCCTGGGGTCCGTGTCTCCATGTGGGTTGCTCTAGCCCCTTTCTGGACACAGCTGCTTTTGATGGAAGTTGGAAATCCCCACTGGAATTCAGGAAACCCGGGTTTTAATTTCTGCTCTCCCATGAACGAGCCATGTGGCTGGCTATGGACGATCATTTAATATTCCCACTTTAATCTTAGGCTCATTCCTAAAGTTCTTCTAGTTAAAAAATGAGAATTTTGGAAGAAGTGGTCTTTGAGGTCCCTTCTAACTCACACATTTTGCTCTTCTAGCAAATATATTTGGCAAGAAGATCAACCCTTATTGATTTAAAGAAAACGCATGGCCATCGCATTTGGCCAATTAGGTGGGAAGCTGTTTTTAATACACTGAATGGGCACTCCTTCTGCAAGAGCCACCTTTACATTAGAAAGGTAGGGAAACGCAATCATTGCCTTGATCTATAAATTACCCAGATCATTTCCAGAGAGTCTTTTGATTATTAACAGCAAGGTAAAAAAATATTTGAGTCTCCATAGTCACTAGCAGTGATTTCTTTTTTTTTTTGTTATGGAAATGCTATAATGCTCTCCCTCCATCAACGACATTAAACCTTTGAGATTTTACCACACCTGCTCCATCTGTCCTTCCTTCCTTCCTCCCTCCCCCCTCTTCCTACTACTGAAATGTTGGGCTTGATGGGCTTCAGGGCACTCGATCGCCATAATCATCTTGGGATGTAGTCAGGGTGGGTGTTATGCTGTCTGTGCATGGTTTAGACCATGGGGCCTCAGATGCTAATGCCAGCCCAAGTTACACTAGCCAGTAACGATCAGAGTTAGGCCTCGTCTGGAAGCCAAATCGTGTTGATTGTGGCTAAGTTATACTGATGGGCCAGAGGCTAAAAGAGAACAGTAAAGACGGCAAAGGCTTAATATAGGGAAGAGGCCAACCATTAGCCACGAGACAGTTCCTGCTTATCTTGTTGTATTCTGGCAAAACCACCCATCCCCACAGCAAGTTTTCCCATTTACAGACACTAGAGGTCACAGGAGTAACAGGAAAGAGACGCTGGCTTAGCAAGTTCAGAGCAGCTGCTTCCGAAGAGAAAGTAAAGTAGCCAAGGGGTCTGTGAGAGAAGAGGACACATCAAATAACCAAGCCCACATCAGAGCCTCAGGCGAAGCTGTCATAGGTCCCCAAAGGAAGGAGACATGGCACCCCATCCCCTCGGTAGCAGGGAAGTCAGCTTGGCCAGGCTTCTCTGCTGGGCTCAGTGATCTGCAACACCCCGGCCCCCAAAATAACCCCCAGTATGGTTCGAACCATACACTGGAATTCCGTGTGCCACTTCCGGGATCACACAGACTGCTAAAAAGCTGTAGAGGGACCTGTGCTCCACCCACCTTCTTCCTCATAAGTTTACAGCAAACAGTCCTTGCCATTAGGACGGTGAAAAAAAACTTCTAATGCTCTTCCTTCGAGAGTGGGCACCGGATACCACCATTGTTTGGGCCTCAGGGATCACTGTGTGGATGTGACGTACATGGTCTGTCCCACCTCATCCTTGCCTGTGGCCTCGGGGCCCTTTGAAATTTCTCAGCCCCGAGGACACACCCTGTTAGGACCCTCAAACCATGAAGGTCCTTGAAGGTCCTCGCTGTGGTGCATCTCGCCCAGCTCTTACCAGCATCCCCGGCCCCACCCCCTACTTTCTCTTCACAGCCTGTTCTCTTTTTTGTTTATCCACCTGGTGAATGACTGAGAGCTGACGGCAGCTGAAAGGGAGCTCTATTTTCAACGACAAACACCCTGCCGTCTAGTTTCTCACCTGGGCTGAACACTCTATAAAACAGCCCTCTGGGGCATCCCGGTCGCTGTCCCTGGGAAACAACATGAAGAGTGAGGGTTGCACAGAGCTCAGGGCCAACCCAGTGCTCGTAGCCACGGGCTGGTGCCTGACATTCACAGAGCAGGACGCAGGTGCGGCGTGAGCTCTATGACACAGGGAACCGACAGAACAAAGCTAGGCTGGAATTCTGAGTGGAGGGTAGGAACAGTTTCAAGTTAACTTTATGCACATGATTTTGTTCAAACTATTCCATCAAGAGTAATTTTAGACTTAAGCGTTGAAAGGCGTTTGAGGGTAAGCAGCTTCACTTGGCCAAGATGATTTGAAAGCTGTGTTTCCAAAACTATGTCCAATACCCAAGTTTTGTAAGATAATATACTCAATGCTACAAACACAAAGTTGTTGGTCACATGAACCTGGGAAATACTGGGTTAAAAAAAGCTTTTAAAAAAAGAGCGAGAAAGATTTCTTTACCAGAGGACTTCTCCAAGGTTTTAGTGCTACTATGGTTGTAAATCTCTAATTCAAGGATGCGTGCGTGGCATTGCTCAAATTTATTTAACCACAGAACCTCACCTCATAGAATTCCCTATTAGAAATTCTCACAGAATGTCCTTATCTTAAGGAAAAGTCTGTGAAATACCATTCTCTAATGTATACCAGCTCCCCAGCTCCCAAGGAACTTCGCAAGTTCTGCAAATAAGAACGGGCTCAAGACTTTCACCATTGTGTTTTTCAATAATTACACATTTGGAAACAACCAAGATAGTTGACTACAGGAAAATGGTGAAAGTCATTATGGCTCATTTACATGACGGGGTATTTACATAGCCGTTGCAAATCATGTTTTAGTCAGATTTAGAAAAATAGGGTTGTGGGAAAATATTCAAAATATATTAAAAGAAAAGACTAGGTGACAGAATCAGATCTGTTGCAGTTGTGTTGAGACTGCAGGCTCCCGGCCTAGACTTCCTGGGTTCAACTCCTGGTCCGCCCCTTATCAGCTGTGTGAAAGAAAGCAAAGGCGCACGCACAGCGCGTGGTGAAAACTCCATCAGCTAAGATGAACAAGAGTCTTGTGATAGGCAGGATAATGGCTTCCACAAAGATGCCTAAATCCTAATTCCCCAAATCGGTGAATAAAAGGATTTTGCAAATGTGATTAAGTTAAGGGCTTTGGGATGGGCAGACTATCCTAGGTTATCCAATTGGGCTTGATGTAACCACAAGGGTCCTTATAAAGAGGAAAGCTGGATGAGGGAGGAAGGGGGAGTGAGAGGCTTGAAGATGTTATGCTGCTGGCTTTGATGGAGGAAGTGCCCAGGAGCCAAGGAACGCAGGAAACCTCTAGAGCTGGAAAGGGAAGGAAATAAACTCTCCCCTAAAGCCTCCAGAAGGAACACGGCCCTGCTAGCACCTTGACTTTAGCCCAGAAAGACACCATCTTAGTCTTCTTGAGCTATGCTAACGAAATACTATGAACTGGGTCGCTTAAGCACCAGATATTTTTCCCTCACAGTTCTGGGGGCTGGAAGTCTGATGTCAGGATGGCAGCAGGGCTGGGTTCTGCTCGGAACTTTCTGTCCTGCAGATGACCGCCTTCGAGCTCTTTCCTCACATGCTGAGAGGGATTGAGCTCTTTGGTGGCTGTTCTCATAAGGACACTCATCCCATTATGAGGACCCCACCATCCTCTCATCTAACTCTAATTACCTCCTAAAAGGCTTCATCCCCAAATACCATGCACATTGGCAGTTACGGCTTCAACATACGGATTTGGGGGGTTGAAGGACAAAGTTCAGTCCATAATTGAAACATTACAGACTTCGAACCTCTATAACTGTAAGACAGTAAAGCGTGTGTTGTTTTAAGCCACTGTATTTGTGTAATTTGTCACAGTCGTGATAGGAAACTAATACAAATATAAACCCCATATTATCTATCACGCACATAGGTGCACAGAGAAAAACAAGGCAGGTAGTGAGTGGGTTAGGATTGAGTCACCGTGATTTTCATCATTAGTCTCCAACTTTTTCGGCGATAAACATGAATTAATTTTAAAATATAAAACAAATCAGAAAAAAATATAAGTATTATTAGCCATGCTCAGAAAAGTAGAGAGAGCTGCTCAGTTTAACCTTCATGAACTAGGCAGATCCACGGGCCTTTGCAGCTCAGCAGGTAACACACACCGGCAGGGCCGAGCTGGCACCTCCGCGGAGCCTCCGGAAAGCACCAGTCTCGCCCGCGACGGCGGAGGCTGGAACACTGTGAGGCGGACTGAGGAGCAGAGACTTTCACTCCAAATCAGTAAACATCATCTCCCATCACGAGTGGACGAGAAAACCAGGACATGTGAATCTGATTTCCTGTTTATTTTTATAAATAGTTAAAGCGCTTTCCAGGCCTGAGAAAGTAGCCATGTCTTGGCGGCACTTCTGGAAGGACAGATTTCCCCGGGGGCGTCAGTGACAGGCTGCGCTGGCGGGGGGCAGAGAGAATCTGCAGTTGCTCCCACCCAAGGGACCCTGAGCGAGGGCTGCATGCCCTCCCAACAGAGCCCAGACACTCCTTTCTGTGGGCACAGGACTCAATTCTAAAAAGCCAAGAATGTGGATTCCAAAAGTTTAGAAAATTAATTGGATCAAGCGTTATGATTTTGGTGATCATTACATTATTCCATGTACACGGTGCCTGAGATCCTAAATCAAAGAGCCTTTGTTTCTATGCTTTCCCAAAAGAAAAGAAAAAGCCAGAACCCACTCTCATTTAAAAAGCAAACCGAACCAAACAAAGACGCCCACCAGATGACATGCCTTGGCTCAGGCCGCCTTCAGTGACCTTTCTTTACACAGCATTGGGGTGAGGATGCAGACATCAGAAAACGGCTCACAGGTCACTGAAATGAGCTCAGAAAGAAATGAGCTCAGACTTGCATTTTCAATTTCATTTCCCCTCAGTAAAGGCAGAATCCTGCTGTCAGACCTGGAGCGCATGGGGCTTGTGCCAGGTGCAGCTGTGACCCATGCTGCACAAGCTGGTCCCTCGTCCTTCCACCTCCTCCGAAGGCCCAGGTCTGGGGCGGTGCAAGATATGAACCTTCAGAGCATAAGCCTCGCTCAGAAATGACAAATACCCTGCCTGGCGAGACAAGCCTGAGGAATATACAAATATTATTTATTACTTAATGGTAAGTTGGGGTATTGGATTAAATTGCTGATACTGAGTCATTCTTTATGAACAAAACTGGAGGGTGAAAACTCTAGAAGGAAAGAACCCTGCTTCTCCAGGGGAAGCCCAGTTTAAGATCGACACAGAAAACATTTCATTGAAACAGTAAGAATGAAAACGCAGTAAAAAGCAATTTGCTTACCAAGATCTTTTTGTTCGGCACATTTCTACCAACATGGTGGGCTTGGCTGTGTGAAGATTATTCCCCAAGAGGAAAAAAAAAGGAAATATTTTATGGTAATAGTACTTGTAATTTTGTCACCCAATACACTTTTTTTTTTGTTTTGGACTTGGTTTTTGGGAAATCACAGCTGACTGTTGAAAACTAATTCCTGAACTCAGATTTTATAAGGACAACTTTAATTCTAAGGAAGCAACTAAGAAAAAATCCCATCTAGAAAGCAATTTTCTAATGTATACTTTGTCGTTTATTTCAGGGACACAGCAAGTAACTCGTAAGTAATTCTACTGAGGTTTTCCAGGCCTTTTCTTCAAACCTACTAGTAACTATAATAACAACCAAACCATAGTCTTCTTGGGGGGCCTTCTGTGTCTCAGGTACTGTCCAAACTTACTGATGTGCTCGGTCCTATTTTATTTCCATTTTGACTGGCGAGGACACTGAGGTGGACACAGGTAGCAAGCAGTGGCGTCGGGATTTGAACTTTAGATATAATTCCAGAGAAACAGCTGTCACACTAAGGCCCATAATTTTCTTTGACCAGCTTTTTTTTACATAAAAGTGTGAGTTTATATTTGAGTCAGGGGGAATAATTATAATGTCAGGGGTGTACAACTTTGGGGAAACCTCTGATGTTTACATTCAAGATCATGAGAAATAACATACGTTTCATGAAATAGAAATGTATTCTTTGGGGGATCTAAAGGCCAGCCCTGCACATTCTCCCCACCGCCACCCCTGGTCCCTCCACCCTTTAAGAAGCAGCTTATTCAGAAAGATCAAACGGATCTGAAATGCCATTCTCCTTAGGGAAGTACACAGCAAGTCACCGAGGCTAGTAAGAGACACATCACATCTGCCCTGAACTCCTGCAGTCACAGGGGGACATCCTGTTCCCAGGCCTGGCTTTGATTAGCTTAGACTTCTTACCAGAGATCTTGCAGGAATTAAGTCCTTTGATTCATCTTTTCTTTCTCAGCTTAAGGCTGCATCTTTCTTTACATGTGGTTAAGTCTCATTTTTCAGAAGCCACTCTCCTAACCTGGAGAGTGGAGCGGCCATGTGGGGTAAAAGACAAGCAACAAGGACACTTTGTGGTGTCCCCAGCAAGACACAGGCTCCACTAGGAGCCAACTCAGACACCCTGGACATATCAGAAGACCCAGCACAATTAGCTTACAGAAGGGACTTCCACTGGTGAGAAATGTGCATTCTCCAAAGTTCTATTTCCCAGCAATGATGGCCGCAGTCTTGTCACAGAAGAAAAGACAAGAGTCTCTGTCTTCTCAGGATACCTTTAACTATGGCAACTGTCCTTTTCAAACCATTGAGCGGAATGTCTAAAAAGAACTTTGGATTCTGTAATTTGAGAAGTCCTGATTTCATTCCATACCTTCACGCCTTGCCAAACATTGCTCCCGCCTAGTCTTGTCTTACCAATTCCTTCCCAAATACCACTTAGAAAATACCCAAATGCATTGTGGGGTTCAGATAAATAAAATTCAGGGAGGTTCTGATCCAAGGCTGAAAGGTCAATCTCAAAGAGCCAAAGAGAACGGCGCAGAGCAGTCCTGGCGCCCAATGATCACCAGTAAACTAACGTAGTTGATTTTGGCCCCACTCTGCCAGATACATTCAGTTAACGGAGTGAACACTTATGCCTGCTCATCCTCAAATTGAGAAACTGATTCCTTGCACCCAGTTCTTGCAAAGATTTCAGGCCATGACCCTGTGTGGAGCGGATGACTGGGCTCCTTCCTGGGGAATGAACTTTCAGAAAGGCCTCGGAAGAACGGCCAGGTTAGCCAGCTGACCTGAGCTATGCCAGTCCCTCCGCCATGGGCTCAGATCTTTGGATGGCACCAGCTATTTTGCCTGGTGTAATTTGGAGCACTGGAATTAAGTTCTAAAAGAACAAAAGAACCATTCTGGGTCACTGGGGTACCACTGTCTCATGGCCTCTTGGAGCAAACTCATCCACCCTGGCAGAGGATTCCACAGTTACAGGGGCTCTAAAAAGGAGGGGCAGGAAGGACCCAGGAAAATTCCGGGGTCAGGTCTGAGGACTGGGAGGGGGGGGCAGGGGAAAAATGAGCTCCGTTACTACAGGTTGGGTGAGGGGAGCTGTCACCTCATACCTCACAGACCTCGAGGACAGAAGGGCAGGTTCAGAAGGAGAGACAGGGTATAGAAAAAATACAGACTTTGGAGTCAAATAAACCTGGGTTCGAACCTGGCTCTGCCACGACCCAGCTGGGTGACCTGGGCCAAGGTACTTCTCTCTCTGGGATCTGGTGTTAATTCTTTGAAAAGGAAATACTATTGCAAGTCCACGATCCCTTATGCACAATTCCAAAACCCTGAAAAAGCTCTGAAAACCAAGTTTGGTCCTAACTTATTTGGCAGCAAACCTGACGTGAACCAGAATGAGGTTCCCCTTTGCCTTTATTCATCCCACGCAATGTGGCTCTTTTGAAGTTTTAGAGCAGAAATTGAATTTTGTGACAGGAGGCTGCCTCAGACCCCCGCCTGAGTGTGTCACATGACAGTACATGCATTAAATTGCTTTTCTAAATAACAGTATATACACTTTATTTTCTACAACTAGAAAAACTCTGAATCTATCTGGCCTCAAGGGTTTGGATAATTTGTGTTACATCTTAGAGGCCTGTTGTAGGATCGAATGAGAAAATGTGTGTGAAGTAACTAGGACAGGTCACAGCCACCATGTTTAGGCTATGTCACCAGAGAATGTCCAGTAAATAAGGTGATAGACATAACCCTCTGTAGGATGCTATCCACGGAATAAGTCACCGAGCTCTGCTTCATGAACATTGTGCTGACATGCATTTCTTTGGGGGGTGGAGGGCGCCCACTGGGACTTTTCCTTTGATATTTGAAGATAACAAAGGGGAAAGAAAAAAAGACCCAGCCAATAATCTTTATAATAATGTAATGGCCATCGCATGTGCATCATAATTCAAACTGATAACAGAAGTTAAAACTTCTTGGACATTTTAGTTTTATAATATGTATAACTATTACCTCTTTCCACCTATTGAAAGACACGAACAGACACTCTAAGTTCATTGGGATTCAATGTCCGTACCTTCTTCGCCACTCCCCAGTGTCCCACTGGGCAGCTTATCGGGCTTGATAGTGTTGGCTATTTCAAAAAACTAAACTAAACTAACAACGACAACAAAAGCGCACAGAGAAACAAAACCCTAATTAATCACCTAACGAGCTGGGTTTCTGTCATGCCTAGAACTTGGAAGTGAAACCAGGATATCTAATAATAGACTGTAGGCACTAAAAAGAGAACTGTCTGTTGACACCCTTCATCTGAAAACACATTTGAAAAGGTCTAAATTGTTAACTTCAATAAAATGTCTGGGTTGTCCCCCCAAACTCACTCCTCAAGGATGGTTTATAGCAGTGTGTGGGTTACACCTTCCAATCAGGCTTGTACAACTGGGGAAGCATTTTCTTTATTCTTTGCTTCTAAGTACATCAACAGAAGGTGCACATGTGTCCATCCTTGGGACTATGGCCTCTCACATACACATGTCACTCCTCAGGTTGGTGGCAGTGCCACGCCTTCAGAAGTGCTCAGACAGAGGAAGAGGCCCGAAGAAGCTGGAGGAATGACCTCATCAGAGCGGGCAGACTTTGCGTCCATCGGTTCATAGGAGAAGGCAGCGCAGCCTGGAGATACGTGGAGATAATTTCCCCCTGAAAATCCTCATCGGCTTCCCACTGATCATGGGATAAAGTCTAAAATCTAAACCATAAAAACTGTCCGGCTCCAATCAACTTTGCTTTGTTTTCAATTGCTTCCTTTAACCCACCCAGACCTTACGTTAACACCTCAATTGTGCCATGGTCTCTACTCTTTGGGGGCCTCCATAGATGCTTTTTCCATAGAAATTTTTCCTGAACAATGTCCTCCACCCCCTGAACCTAACTTCTCCTTCAGCTCAAAGCCGAGATGGTGGTTTCCCAAGAAAAGCGGACCCCCCTTATCCCAGTGAGGTGGTCTGCCTTGTTCTCTGCCCCCACAGGTCCCAATGCTTATCTGTCATGAAATTACCACCTTTGTTGGATGTCGTTTTTCTTACTGAACTCCAAGTTCCCCAAGGGCAGGGAACTTCCTTGTTCACCTCTGTATGAACCAATGTAACACAAATCCAATTTGAGTGGAACTTCTTCCTCTAAAAATCACATAAAAACCAGTAAGATAAAGCTTCCAGATAATTTTTTCTAATAACTGGCTTTCGAAAATGACTATATCCTTTTAAAAATAGAAACCCTACTATCCTCCATCTTTCAAAGGGAAACTAAAAGCGGAACAGATGGTCTTTCCCACCCCAGAGGTAGGGTTGGGAGGTAATTTGTAGGTTTCCCTTTCCTTATCACATCTTGGCTCTCAGTGAATTTTACTTAAGGTTTTAGGATTCCAGCATGTTTCCAGCATGATTTTCACCAGAGGGAAAGTTAAAAATTACATTTTTCATCACCTAACTTAAATCGCCGATCCAAGCCATGCAACAAGGCAACTGACTCACCTCTACTGGCATGAAACATGGAGCAGTGCACTAGTAACAACTCCATTCACAGTATCAGAATTGGAGTCAACAGTTCTGACCCTGGCCATGAATCCTCCAGCTGGGCCCCTCCAAGTGATGTGTCAGCCTCCTCCCTGATCGTGAACTTGGGGAGTCCAGCTAGCCAAGCAATACTCCAAATGTTCCCAGGCAAAAATAGAAAGAGAATTACATTTTCCATTCAGTTCATTTCAATCTGTGTGGTGAAAGCCCTGGGAAGCCCTGTCACCTACTTTAAATGTTTTAGTGATAAACGTGAGGGAATGAGGTACAGGCACATCATGATCATGGCTACATTCAGTGTGACAGCCAGACCGGAGCAGTGCAAAGACCTGAACGGGCGAATAACCATCTCACTGAAGCGGCAGACATCAGCCTACAGGGATGGGATATGGAGGAGATGAGCATGAGTGTAGAGGGAGGTGCTGAGAAGAACCAGTGCTGGGCTGCTGGGGTGCCGAGGGCAAACATTAGGACCCTGCCTTATTTCAAGCCTGGTGGGGAAGCCTGCCAGACGACCGCAGGTCGGGGAACTAAGGGACGGTGCTGAAATGTCTTTACGTTGGTCTGTGTGCTAGAAGTAACGCAAGGGGGCAATATGGTGAAATAAAGACAACTGAAAATGCCCACTGAACACATGCACTTTACAGAAAATTCTCCAAAGAAATAATGTACAGGTGGCTATAGGCAGGTGGAGCCGGCTATACCTCAAAGGAGAACCATGGTACCTGCCTTCCACGTGGGCAGAAGGGGCTGAGATGCCTGAAGGGCCTTCCTCTGTCAGACCGTGGCTTCTTATGCAGGCCATTTAGAGTCACTTATCTGAGTAGGTTCTCCAGATTGGGCTGAAGTCAAGTGGTATGAAAACTTTTTCTAGGATACCCAACTGGCATCTTGGTGCTAAGCCAGCCCCACTGTTAAGCATGAACAAAAAAACCTCCTGTGTTAGTTTTCTGTCCCTCAAAAACTCAGCTGATCATTGTCTTAAGACCTGGAGGGATTAAAAAACTTACCAAGTCACCAGCCTTCTCATTTTCTTTGTCCCTTCTCTTTCCTTCCTGAATAATTTAGTCCAAAAGCCATTAGGTGGGTTTAGACAAGATGGTGTCTCCATTGGAGATGGGAGGCACCACAGTGGCCCAGAGTGGTGTGTTGAAGCTGGAGCATGGTGCATAGGGGTCCGTGGTGACACAGCATGGGGTGCTGGACCCCAACATGGGTAAGAAAAATAGGAGACTAGCTGCATGAGCAGGGAGGGGGGCAATCATATAATAAACACATTGAGGGTGATAGGAATCAGGCATCTTGTTATCAAGGAGGTTTAAATATGAAAAGAGAGAAAATGAGCCCTGTGGTATGAGATTAGAATAAAGATATGTGGGCAAGCTCATGGGTTTCAAGGTGGAAGGAAGGAAGGAAGGAAGGAAGGAAGGAAGGAAGGAAGGAAGGAAGGAAGGAAGGAAGGAAGGAAATTCTTTAATTCTGTTCATTGAGAGTGCCTGTGATAATCCAATAGCAATGGGCACACCCAGCACCCAGATCTTGGTTTCTAAATACCATTCTCCACTAGAAGAAACTAGTGCTCTTCAGAGAAATGGCTGATTTCGAAGTTAGAAAAATATAAGATGAGACTGGAACCTCTCATGGTACAATTATGGATGTGCCCAAATAATAATGGAAACATGTCAAAAGGACACTGAAGTTAGCTTGAAAGGGCTCCCATGAGCTATATTTGAACAAATAAAGGATAAAAATAATAATAGAACTGGATTATAAGCCACTGACTATAATAGGTATCCATGAGACCATAATGATATAAATAGACAAATGAATAGACTTAAAGTTTGCCAAGGAGCAGGATAAAGATTACATAGTACCGAAGTACCTCCCTACAAAATACATATTAATTACGAAAGGAAAAAGCAAATAACTTCACGGTACAGAAGGCCACCAGACACTCCCCTCAATCAAGTGATCAAAATTAGTACCACGTGAAAAAAATTAACACCTGTCCCCATAATGGGACAAACTGATACCATGTCCTGCCTGACTGGATACAGTGAAAACAAGCATCATTTCTGTAGTATCCCTACCAAAGACACACAACTTGCATATCATCATGTGAAAGTATCGGACAAACCCAAATGAAGAGACATTCTACAAAATATGGGGCTATTTGAGCATCATGTTGACAATCTACTCGCATTGGTTCAGAATAAAAAAAGATATTTAAACTTGGGAACTGTTATTTAGGTTGAGATTGTTTCAAAATTTAAAAATTAGGGACAGAAAGAGTCACCCTGCATCACTGTAGATTTGTTGATGGAAGCCAAGTGTCAAAGTGGGATTAAAATTTGGAGGGACCAATTTAAATGCCAACAATTACATATTAGGGTATTGTTTTTAAATTATCTCTGGTAGAGAAACAGTTTTTTTCTCCCAATCTTTTGCACACCAATACTTCCCAAAACTACAAAGCCCCACACTTGGATTTGAGGTCAATATCAAATGGCTGCAAGGGTTTGCAGAAGCATACTCCCGCTGTCCGTAATTACGTCAGTACAGTCCTATAACAAACTCCTCATAGGCCAGCTGGGGCCACGCTTTCAGCAGCATTGCTCTGTGATGGGATGTGTGGGTCTCCGATTGCCATCATATCCAAATGGAAAATAAAAATTACGGGTCACACTGTTACCAATAACGGTAGCAATAATAATCACCACTATAATTAGCATCAACCAACTATACAAAGTATTCAAGAAAGGGACTGCCCAGCCAATGAGAGAGGGGGGTGAAAGATCTGCCTTTTCGTAGAGTAACTCGACTTCTCTAAATGGGTCACAGGACACGAATAGATGAGACCACCCTGAATTCCAAAGTAATTGCTTTGTGGTGACTGAAAGCGAAACCAGTCATATAGAAGAGAGACAATAGCATCTTCTATGGGTCAATCTGTAACACAAAGTCATGACTGTCATTGTTGGGAAGGGACCTCACATTCAGAAGGGGTTATTAGAGCACGCCCCCCGCATCAGATGGGTTTGATTTAACTTACAGATGCTAAGGGTGAAGCTGCTGACTCCAACGGGCCACATGGGCCCCACAGAATCCCTCCCTCCATCAAGAAGCAGCCCCTTCAGATAAAAGAGAACAATTCTCTGTACTAAACCAAGACCAGAGCAGAATGACGGGCGCGGAGCTATTGCATCCTCCGAGAAACGTCTAACACCATCCAGCCTCAGGGTTCTTCCAGAGGACACTGACACTCCGGTTGCATGGCTCGAATGCTGAAGTCCTTGTGCTAGTGTACCCTGGACACATTCCAGCCACACACAGAGGAGGCTCCACATAGAAACCTGTAAGCTGAAATCAACCAGCAGCATCTGTCTCTGGCGCATGGTACTTCACTTACCTGGAGTGGTTTTGTAGCATGATGTCCGGGAGGGCAGCGATAAGGCGTTCTTTGCCCTGGAGCTCTGGGTACTCTGCAAGACTTGTCTCTGCCTCTTCAGCTCTTCTTCCCTTTCCTGGGCGGCTCGGATCTCTTCTTCAATCATGGACAAAGTCCGCTGCTTCCTTGACCTCAGCTTGAAGGGCCCAACCATCACGTCGGACTCTTGTGAGGCCAGGAGCGAGGCTGTGCTTCTCAGCTCAGCTGCCTCTGAGTACTTGCTGAAATAGCTCCCTTCTGGTCTGGTCTCCTCCATGTTTATCGGGCCGCTGGGCTGCACTGCCGGCAGCGGCGGGGAGGGTCCCCGTTCCCTGAGCACCCTGTCTTCAGCAGGCAGGATCTTTGGTAATACATCCCTTTTCTCTGGAACAGGAGAGGACACCTGAGGTGGCTCAAACATGCTCTGAGGCTTCTCTGAGCTAGCAGCCCCAGTCCCAGCTTCCTCTAGAGTTGCTCCGGGTCCCTGCTGTTCGGCTCCGCCCTTGTTGGTTCCAGACACAGCTCTATCCACCTGCTCGGCTATGGCTTGTTGAATGGCATTCTGTACCAGGAGACCAGCCTGATATTCCAAGGGGTCATCGACGGACGGAGAGTCCCCCAGCGCGGATGAAGGGGAGTAGAAACCGTGATCGCTAAATGACTTGGAGACGCCTTCTCCTCGGCCTTCTGAAGGGTTGTCAGTCTGGGGGGTCTGGGGCAGAGAAAAATCAGCCAGTGAATTTTCCTGGAGGGCGTTGGTTGTTTCATTGGAAGCCCCACTGTCACTGATGTTGTCCATGCTGAAATCATTGGACAGGGTCTCCAGGACGGTGGTGTCCTGGGACCTCACGGACAATTCATCCAAACCAGAATCAAGCTCCTCTTGGGTCAAAGAGACATTGACAGACCTTGAAAACTGATCCAAAATCCCAGGGTCTTCATCCTTGACCACGGTGAGGATGGCCCGGGCACTTGTGAACTCTCCGTCCTCTGCCCACAGTTTGGATAAGGGCCCACGTTTGGAGGGCTCACTGTAGGGCCCTTCCCTCCCCTGAGGAGTCGCACTGCCCTGGCCCCCTCCCGGAGACTGGCTCTCGAGGGCACAGTGGCCTTTCTGCGCCTTGGCTGCCAGTGCGCCACTGTCTTCTGGAGGACCCCCAATGGAAGCGGGTCTCGAGACGGTCAGTGGCTTGTCTGAGTTGATTGAACCCAGAGGCCTATAGAAGGGCTTGATGGAGAAGAGCCTGGGTGTACTCTGGCCCTTGGCCGCCGTTTGCCTGGAATTCTCCATGAGCTGGAACTGCTTGCGAGCCGCAGAGAAATCGATCTGCTCTGTGACGACGTCCTTCACGTTCTCAAGCGCGCTGCGAGGTTCCCGAGGGGAGACAGGGGCTGAGCAGGGCCGCGGTGGGGGCCGCTGCTGCATCAGCAGCTGTTCCTGCTGTGCCCTCCTCTCCTTGCGCTCCTTGTACTTCTTGTGCGACTCCAGATGTTCCTTGTCCAGCTGTTCCTCGATGGTTTTTTCCTGGGGAGGATTCCACCATTTGGCCGCAATGCCAGGATTCTTTTTCACAGCCTGGCTCCGGATGAGTTCTCGCCTTTCCTTTTCCAGCTCCAACATCTCCTCTGTAGGTCTCACTTTTTGGACACAGTATTGTTCTTTCTCATTCTCATCGTCCTCAAAGAGCTTGGAGGGCTTCTTGTCCTCATGGAAGGCACGCAGCTCAAACTTGGCTTCCTTCTTCAGCGTGGTGAGTGTGAATTCCCCATCTCGGGAAGAGCACCAGGAACTTGTGGAGGAGCTGGGGCTCACGGGTGCCTGCAGCCCATCCCCCAGCAGATCTCTGGGCTGGTCAGGGGAGTGGCTGTTCGCTCTTTCACCCTCTGCCATGGTGTCAGAGTTGCTTTTACTGAGCTCAATGTGAGGAGGCGCCTGCCTGCCGGTTGCTCTCACAGTGGGTTCTGGCTGGATGGCTGCGTGGGCAGGTGGGCATGGGCTGCCCGACAGGACGGCTGCACCAGGCTCTGGGGAGGACGTGCCGTTGTAAGTTCCGTCCACAGCAGAATCACAGCAGTTGGCCTCCAGCACCTCGTCTAGATATCGGATCTCACTGGCCACATCATTATCCAGAGATTCATGGTGATCGGCGAGGAGGCCATTGTGGGGGGGTGAGTAGAAAGGGGAGGGGTGGTCCATGGAATGTGGAGCAGTGGTGATCCCAGGTACACTTTTACATTCTGCAACAGAAACCTCAATTTCCATGTTTTTGTGATCTGAAGGAAGAGCGCCGATCGCTGGATCCAGGGGGTTGGCACCACAGATGTCTCTCTCGTTTTTTAGCCGGATATCATCCTCGGAAAGCTGCGGAGGCTTCTGGAATAAAGAGGAAACGAAAGTCAGGGTTAGACACCACCTCTCTCATGGATGTGAACACTGAGAAATTAAGTGATAACTAACAGGAAGGAACGTTGAAACAACAATGACAATTCCTTTTGAATGGAGATCTCCCTTCAGAGGCTTTACGATTTTCATCTTGCTGTGCTAACGGGGGTACCTACGCCTCTCCGTTTTACAGGTTCCATTGTGTTTACTAGGTGTCCAGAGTTGTCCCTTCACTGCTAGTCCCATTTTTTAAAATTTAAAAGTAAATTAGGACTCAGGTCATCTGAAGATACACTCATGTATCTTCCCAAGTAGACGACCTTATATGGGAATTGTACCAGAGTCTTCCAAAGTATTCACAGCAAACTACTGTAGAAATCTAATAGGGATATTTGTGTGTCCCGAACTGTAAAAAGAAGGTCCTTTTACATAAACATATCTTGAAAACCTATGATTCTTTGCCAAACGTAATACAATTATTCTGGACACAAGAGCCTTTTTAGAAATTTTTCTTTCCAAAATAAAATGCTGGAAAACAATTGATTCCTTCAGTGACTCCCTTCAGGGTTAGAGCCCCGCTGCATTAAACACCATAGCCAAAGCCACTGACTGTACAGTTCTGTTCCCTGGGACTTAATATCAAAACAATACTCATTAATTTAGCAGGGCGCGCTCTGCTAGTTCAGCTGAAAAGCCAGTTTCTGGCTGCCCTTCCCCTCTAGTTCCTAAAATGTTTTATATGTGATAGCTCCAATTTTGTGGTTAAATAAGAAAACCACATCTTCTTAATGTTTTTAAACACATTATTTCTTTCATCAGCTATCAATCCCATGTAATTTCACTACTGACATTATTACTAAGACTAATTTCAAATACTAGGATAATTATATTTCCATACCAAAGGACTCTAGTTTGTTCCAGATAATTCAGCAGTAAATTATGGACTTAATTTGAGGTCCCCTTAGTTAGTGAAGATTTCACTAACACCTTGGTCAGCTTTGTTTCCCAGCCTCGGTTCTTTCATATGCCCAGGATTACTGACAGCACAAGCACAGAACTGCAATAGGGTATAAATTTTCATTTAAGTTTTAAACAATATTAAAGGCTTACAATATAAAAATTAAAACTACCTTAAGAAGATTCTAGGGGATTAATTTCCAAATCCTCCCCCCGAAAGTGGATAATTATAGATTTGTTCGTGAGATCTAGAAAAACATAGGCATTCACTTATGTGCTGTGTTCTGCTGCCAAAATGTTGAAAAACTCACGTGGTTTTCCATGAACTGGCTAGAAGGTTATCCCCAAACTAAATGGTTATCCATGAACTGAGGATTTTCGTCACACCTCATTTTCCACAATCCCCTTTAGACTTAAGTCAATCAAATAATATACGTTCCTTCTTTAGGAGGAGGCAAAAGATGATGGTCTTGGGTGATCTAGTTTAGGTCTAGTCTTTGTCAAAGCCTGGTACTTAAAATCACAATAACTTTAGTTTTATTTTTGACCATCATCAACACATTATCTTGTATCTTTATAATGAACTAAAGAAGCATGTCAAAGAAGTTTTATTGTCCTTTTATAAACATTAACTAAACTTTCTTTTGGTAAGGCAATTCTCAGTGACTCCTATATAATTAAGAATTACAGAAATGGCTCTGACCCGTGTGGCTCATTTGGTTGGGCATCATCTTGCAAAGCCAAAGAATGCAGGTTCGATTCCTGGTCAGGGCGCATGCCTGGGTTACGGGTTCAGTTCCCAGGGCTGGGGAGTGTACAAGAGGCCACTGATCGATGTTTCTCTCCCTTTCTTTCTCCCTCCCTTCCCCTCTTTCTAAAAAAAAATATAATAATAAATACAATCTTGAAAAATAAAGAAAGAATTACAGAAGTAGCTGGAGCTCCCTCCAGCTGTGACTTTTAACTATGTCACTTTTAACTATGTAATAATGTACAGAGAAAGTAGCTGGTGTTCTAAGATTGTGTGGCTGTGCAATTTCTACACATTTGCAATTAGAAAGATTTATTAGCTATTTTAAAAAAAGAATTACAAAAGATGTGAATGCTTGAACGTATTGGTTGCCATTCAGTCTCAAGTAAACATAGGTCAAAATTAGCCCACCCCATGGAAAGCTATTGCTGGAATAAATAGAGTGACACAAAGAGAAGCACAGTACTTCAAGGGAGAAATCAGATTACCCTTGACCCTCCCACCCTCAGGTTCATTCAGTCAATGATTTACCAATATTATTCTTCATGGGAATAAGTGGAGCTTTCCTCCTACCCCTTTGGGGAGGCAGGTAGAGAGGAAAGCAGAAAACTAGTAGGAGCTGCTGGGACTGAAATGTAGTTAAAAATCACCGCTCTGTGGAAACACTTTCAAATAGTTGCCATAAG